>BGPR01047215.1:0-11847 GCA_013235015.1 Araneus ventricosus
AGCAACAGCACCTATCTCAATTTTTTGAAATTTCAAAGAGGAAATTTTTTTTAAAAAAAAAACCTGAATTTTTCGTAATCAGTAACGAATATTTCTTATTTTTTTTTCACGTCTGGTAGGAATATGCGGTCTGATGTTCATATCAGATCTTAAAAAATTTCAGAAATATTCGTTATTGGTTTAAGAATATTCAGTTTCTCCTTCCTTCTTGAAATTTCAAAGAATTGAGATAGGTAGTGTTGCTTGGTAAGCGACGTCATATAATTCCACATTAAATAGTCACTTTTAACATGCGGTCAAAGGTGATTGTGTCTCTTTCAATCGATGGATTAGTCCAAAATTTGAGATATATTTACTCAGATACTAAAACCACATGCCGAATATCATTCATCTAGTTCGTTGCTTTTCAGATAGATTCCTTATAAGAATGCTACCCATCGCAATGGCTCTCATCAGTGGCGAATCCCGGCCCCCCCCCCGGGGGGGCCCCCGGGGGTATAAGAAGTTTTGTATCATCGTGACGAATGACAAATGTTATGGCTTATGCAAACCAAAACACTTCAACTTACAGACTTCGCTCATCTGACAATAAGAATCATAAAGAACACTACAATACTTTTGATAATTTAACAAAAAACACAATGAAATAACTAGCGAAAACATGTTTTTGACCGTGTCATTGCTGCAAATGCGAGTGGTATGACTACAAAAGTGAGAAAACTTTTGAGCTTGTCGAAAACCAGGAAGAAATGTTTTCATTTTTTTAAAGGGAGATTAACAAAAAATAGCAAAAAAAAAACATTTTAAATAAAATAAAGAATTCTGGTCTAGCTCTGAGAGGGGCTGCAGCCCGATAGCCACCCCCCTGGATTCGCCACTGGCTCTCATGATACAATTTCGGAGAAATTTCAGCAGATCTTCACCGATCATGGTTTGTCCATCTGGTTTATGTGGAGTTTATGATACAAACTTACCTCGTTCCTCTTGCGATCGCCAAGTCTTTGCCGCCAAGAACGGCGATGAGGAAACATTTGTTTTGGAAGTGTCCAGATGTTTTTAACGAGTGACAAGCGCGCATGCGCACAAATTGATCTTTTCATCGGTGTTTTGCTTATCAGGTTATATTGCGCCACGTTTCGATTGGACTGTTTTCTTCAACACTTCGATATGATTGGCCGATTCATTCGAATTTGATTAAAACTTAGTTTGGAATCCTTCGGCTTGAATATCGGTTCAGCACCGTGAGTTATTCTATGCGTTTCGTTTCTCAATGAATAAATGAAGCTTTGAGTATTCCGCTATGCTCAAAGCGAAGCCGATGATATTTTTTTAAGTTAAAAAATTTGTCCGGTACACGCTTGAAATGCAGCAGGCAAGGCATTAAAAAATTCTAGTTTTCGGAATTTTTTAAAAACCTAGATTCCTAACATTCAATGAAAAAGCGAAGCTACTAGTTTCCTGCTATGCTGAAAGCGAAGCCACTGATGTTTTTTAAATTAAAAAAAAAATGCCCGGCACACACTTGAAATGCCCAATCTTGAATGCCTGAGAGCCCAATCTCTCCTTTACAGGTGACGCACGTGCAAGAGAGCATTAAAATTCGCATTGCACATCCAAAACAGTATTTGGCGATGGCAAATGAAACTGCGCCAAGAAAAATTGGCGAGAAACAGATGTGTACCGTAAACTCCACATTTACCGTCCATGTTATCTTGCGAACACAATAACTAGAATAATTTTGAATGGATTTGAACCGAGGGATGTGTAGTAAGGAGGATGAAAAATCTCGGCCGAGTTCGAGGATGGCTCAAATATGGGGTGAGCTGAAATAAAGGTGAGGGATGTCGCGCGAAGCTTTCATAGAGTATGCGCGGCAGATCTCTCTGACCTATCATGAGGGGAAGTACTAAACGATCAGTTTGTGTTAGAAAAGATTGATGATGCCGGATGAATCAGTAAGATTTATTCTTGACATTATTTGGAGAATTATTATCAAAAATATCAATAATGAAGTTTTCTAATCCAATGGTCTTGACGTCGTCAATCCGACTTTCTGCTTCATTTCAAAAACATGGCGGGCTTAAAGCAAGAACATCGCCATATATAAAGTCATTCTGCTCGCCAAAATGAATGAAACATTCATTTTTTCATAACTCTCTTACCATTGAAGACAGAAAGATGACTCAAATTAGGCGATTTATCGCCTTATTATAATGAACACTTTTTGTAATAAAAGTTTTTCGATAGTTGCAATTGCTCAAAAATTATGGGCTGTAAAGTGATTTTCAACACTTAACATCGAAATTTAAGAAAAAAAACACCTTTTCACTTTTCAACTCACAACTTCGACTGCTTTTTCACCTACGCTCGTGACACCCCTTGAAAAGCTCTCACCAGTTTCATTATCTCCCACCCTCTTTCATTATCATAACTTCAACTCTTATGGAATTAGAGGAAGAAATGGCGGATAGGGTGAAATTTTCTTTTCCTTGTATCTCCTAACAATCGGAATCTACCTTCGCATTCCTACTAGTCGACAGGAATTTTTTCTTTCTGTATTATGCAGGAATGGAGTCTAAAATGCATGTTTTGAGATACCGGGTAGTCATAAATTATTGAACCTATTTCAAAAATTAATAAAAAAGAAACTAATAAGGTTACAGCTACGAGATTTTTAAAAATAAGAGCGCATTTTAAAAAGTTTCTTTTCAAATAGGTAACGCGCGTTACGGTGGTAGTAAATTATTGGACGTCTCTCATTTTTTATAGAAATTATCTGCGAAACTATTAAAGCCAGAAGAAAAATAAAAGCATGTAAAGGGAATTTTACGCTCTTTAATTTGTTAAATCAATTGTAATTCGAAAACTGAATAGTTTTTGAGATATTCAAGAAAACTATAAAAGGAAACCAGAAAACGCGCATCGGCTTCTGTTGATCGGTAGCCATTGCGTATGGAAATCTGTCGCTGTAGCAAATTTAGAACGCCGTAATGGTTTTCCACCTATCTGGAAAAAAAATTTATTTGCTTTCTCATTTTAAAAAAAGCGCAGTTGTAACATTTTTAGTTTCTTTTTATTATTAATAATTTTTGAATTGGGTCCAATAACACTGTTCAATACTGATTTTTTTTGCTAACGATATTCCAGTGGTTTTAGGGTAATTCCGTAGTGCTGATCCCAAATCCGGCATTCTTTTTGTCAGATTGGCTGTAGTTTTCGAGATAAAGTGAAAAATATATATCAATAGTAATAGGTACGCACCACTAAAATTGCATCAAAACCGTCTCCAATATAAATCAATAATAAAATTAAATCAACGCAATAAATCAAATTAATCCTAAAGAGTAATTAATATATAAATTACAAGATAAATCTATGCAGAGCTCACATAAAATCTATATAATAGTAGAGATAATTACACATTTTATAATTGCTACAACTTGTAATTTTATAAATAGTATATTTAATCTATTAATTAAATATGAATTAATCATAAAACTAATTTTTTTTGAGTTGGCATAAGTATATTATATCTTAAGTATTATCGAGATATCCTCGGAATCCATTGAATAAAAGAAAATGCGAATGACTTTTTCTTATTAAAATAGCTTTCGGTACCAATGAATACATTACTATTATTTTTTAATAACATTATTGAAGTATGAGGTTCACAAAAGGCTTAATGTAATTTTAAATACTGAATTATTATAAAGTGCAAATGAAAAATATGTGATATTTAATATTAAATATTCAAACCAAGATATAATCTATACTTTGAAGTTTTTATAAGGATTTCAAAAGTTCCCCACGGTAGCATAAACCATAATTATTAAGAAATTCCATCCTTTAACGAGATTT
Source organism: Araneus ventricosus (assembly GCA_013235015.1). Lineage (NCBI taxonomy): Eukaryota > Metazoa > Arthropoda > Arachnida > Araneae > Araneidae > Araneus > Araneus ventricosus. The sequence goes on from BGPR01047215.1 coordinate 3,859, forward strand.
TCCATGTTCAGGGACGTATCTTGATGACCAAACGACGATAGATTGTGATGAACGTTCTCAAATGACCCTTAATAGGTTTTTAACAAAAGTGTGAGGAGAAATTGGGAGTCGCTGGTTTCCCATTTACACCATGGCAATTATTTGTTACTAGCCACCTTCGGCGACCAGCTTGTTCGCCGGGAATATAATTTCCATTGGATTCAAAATTTAATTATATTAACAGGTTCTCGTTATATAGGTTTTATAAAATTCTTACCACGTTCTCTGATGAACTTGACATTTTTAATATGTCTCTTGGTGCTTTTAAGTCGAAATGTTTGCATCTTTTAAATACATGATATGTTTTATTTTGCCTTTCTACAACATTTTAGATGTTTATGCTATTTGATTTTCCGTGTTCTTATGTATTCGACCAGTTTTTTGGCGCCGTGTTTAATTTATTTTTATCTTAAGTGTTACATTTTTTATTTTTTTAAATCTCAAGTGTGTATTTACGTTTTTAAACTTTTTAACTCCTGGTGTGTTTTTTATTAGACTCGGTGTTTGCGTGTTTTGACTTTTTGACCCTTGCTTTTTGGAAATGAACTTTAAATTAAAAAAAAAAAATACGGCTTTTGGTGTCATAGTGAGTCTTAAAGTTTTGGAATTATGTGTTTTCGTTTTTAATTATATATACGTTTGCATAAGTTTTATGATTTTATGCATTCTCTGTGTTCTACTTTTTGCTTTCTAAGGCATTTTTTTAATTTTTTATTTACTCATTGTGACTTTTGTTTTTTGTGTGTTTGTCAGCACGCTGTAAATGGAGTTTTCTCTGTAGTGTGCTTTTCTTTAAATAAATAAATAAATAAATTTTATATTCATGGTTCCCTTAACAACGTCAGCAGATCGTAGTAGATATTTAACCCAAGTTCTTTTAGTAGACTTGCGTCTGTTCCATTCATTGTCTACATAAATGTCCCTAATGGAGTTAAATAACTGACCATTTCATGTAACATCTAATTGCAAGATGTTAGCGCCATCTGCTGAATTAAAACATGCTTAAAAAGAATGAAAACATAGTAGCCATAATCATTCAGCTTACTGAATATATTTCTCCATAAACCTAATATCTCAATGAGCTTGGCTTGCAGATTCCACAAAAAAATTGATGAAATGAAATATGAAAGGAAAATGAATTAGAATATTAAATCAACTTTTAACAATGAAAGAGAAATACGCAATTAAATATTTGCTTAAACAAAGAAAACGGTTTTAAATACGTTGTAACATTGTTGTAAATTATGCCAAAAAGGATTTTTAAGGGTTATTAAAATTAGAAAAAAAAACTGGACAGCAACTTAATTGTTATCATTGGAAAGGTAATTTTTTGCACCTTCAGATGGCGTAAAAATGATTTTGGTGCTGTAATATTTTCAGAAGTTATTAAGAAAAAACGCCAAACTTTTGCTTAATTTTTAATTAATTAAAATTTTAATTAATATTTCAGCAAAAGGCATCCGAGGTGCGCATTCCCACTCTTCAAAATATATTTGTGCCAAATCTCGTAACTCTAGTTGCAGCAGTTTGGCCTGTAGAGGAGCAACACACAGACACACACATTCTCCTTTATTATTAGTAGAAATTGCTAACTGAACGCAAATATCTCTCTGGAAATTGAAAAGTTTTACTATCTGAACTGATCTATTAGTACCAATGACAACTTAATTATTTGACAATCATGCAAAATGAAACTCCATCATTCAGTCTAATCACGAAAATGACAGCTTCATGAAATGAATTTTACTTTCTAGTATACAAAGAATACAAAGAGAAAGTATTGTAACCGTCAAAAAATTCGAACTTGAGATTTTGATGATTCTCCACATTTTAGACCTCCCGGAGTCCGAAAAACACAATTTTGGAATTATGTCTGTCTGAAAACTCAAAGAGTTTGAGCTAGAGGGATGAACTTTGGCATATGGTATTTACACAAAATTAGTAGGTTTCTAACAAATTTTGGACGAAATCTGTGTACCGGAAGTCTATCTGGCTGTCTGTCCATGTTCATATGAACACGATAACTCAAAAACTTAAATAGCTAGATAGATAAAATTTGGTACACAATTTTATCATTGGGAATGTAGGTTGGTATCATAGTTCAGACCAAATCCGTCAAAGGGTTGACTCTCTGTCGGTCTGTATAATCGCATGCTTATGAACACGGTAACTCCTAAACGCAATGACTTAGATCAATGAAATTTCGCATGAGGTCTTCCAATTTTAATTATAAATCTGCTCCTAATTTTCGTGTCAATAAGTTGAAAGAAAGGCGTTCAAATTGCATATTTTTTTTTCATCCTACTATGACTCAAGGCCATATTGCGAGTTGGCGCATTTCCCGCTTGGCGTATTTTATTTCCGCTTGTTTTGTAGTCTTTACCACAGAGAAGAAGAATCAAAGGTCTCACTCCCATAGACCCTAATGGCAACTTTTTTAACATTGAATGTCACATAGACAGTACGCCATCTATCGCGGACTACGGAAATAACGAAAATACGTCAGCGTGACGTCACTGCGACGCAACAGGAAACGAAACCAATACTTATCGTCATGACAACAATGTAAACAATTATTAAAGTATTTATTGTATTTTTAACTCGTTACCGACGATTATTAAATTTAAGAATATCTAATTTCTTTTGATACATTGTTAATTTGATAGCCTAAATCGTGTAATTTTAAAATGTTTTTTCTCTTACTACATTCAATAATTCTTTAAATACAGAAATTAAAAATAAACATGGAACATTAAAAAAAATTTATTCGTCTCTTGTAGAGTACTAATAATTTAAAACATATGGATGTATAATTTAAGAAGTATAAATTATTTTTCAAAATATTAAAATTCATTTATTCTTTATCATAATTTTTATATTAGATCCTATATTTTAAAAAACTGCAAGCAATTAAATTTTGTTGATAAAGTTAATATACTATCTCTTTCAGAATAGATTAACACTTCAAACATAAATTAATTTTTAAGAAATAAACATTCATTCTTATTCAAGATAGAATGTAATTTCCATAAAGAAAATTCATTTGCGATTTTTTTTTTAACTCTGCAAGAAGTTAATTTTTGTTTCTTAAGTAGTACTATACTATCTTTTTCAGAATATTTTAAAACTTCAACTATACAAGATACAAAAATTGATGGAATGCAATTTCCATAATGAAAATTTCTTTATGATTTTTAACTCTGCAGGAAATTCATTTTTTAAAATTATGTTAATATTATACTATTTCTTTTAAAATATATTAAAACTTCACCAATACATTAAATTTTAATAACATTCATTATTATTCCAGATACAAAAATTGATAAAATGCAATTTCCATACAATAAAATTAATTTTTGAAGTTCATTTTTCTGAATTTTTCCAACCCTAACAACAAATTGTTCTACTAAGTTGTTATAATAAATGTTTAATACTCAACATAATGTAACATTTTTTTATTGAACCAACATAATAAATTACAAAACATTGCAACTGCATAACATTTCTAACAAACATTGATTAGAAACCAGAGTGATTTGTTGTGCATAGTTTAAAAACAATCAATATAAGAGAGTGTAATAAAATAAACCAAGAGCTGAGCATAACTGAATGACCTTTGTACATAGGGTTGCCCTAGGTCAGGATTTTAAACTTCCATCACACTACGCTCATATTGTCCAGCAAAGTAAAAATTTTATTGTGAAATTATAATTTTTGATCAAACAATATAAACAAATTTTCCATTTATTGGAAAAACATTTGCAAGCGTAGAACATATTTCAACTTTTTCTGAACTTGCATTTCAGATTGTTATTCATCATTTAACAAAAGAAGACATTTTTAAAAACTCATGCCTCATCTTTGTGTTCTGGATTCTATAGGGTAGATACTCCAGTTTTGGCCACATTGGATCTGTTTTCCAATAATTAACCAGTAATTTCAAATTAACTAATAAGAAGTATTCCAATACTTTAAACAATACTTATTTTACTATTTTCAATCTGATTGGTTCATTTTTCTCAAACATGTGACTAGTAAAAAAATTAAATGCATGATCATGTATTGTATAATCACAACTGTCAAAGTTTTTGTTAAGGAACAAGTATTTGCAGTTTTTCATCATCAAACTCTCAGAATTAAATGATTAATCTAAAACTGATTACCCTTAGGGTTTATGAGGCAAGCTTTCTTTTCATACTAATTTCAAATCAAAATTAATTATATTTATGATTAAATGAGTGGTTGCCAAAACTGGTACTTTAAATTTACTATATGTGCCAGTTTTGGACATGCAGGTGGCCAAAAGTGGAACACTATATGTTCCAGTTTTGGCCACATAACTTTATTATTGTGTTTTTAGCTATTACATAAATTTAAGAATATCTGGATGAAATAAAATCAACTAATTTAGTTTTGTTCCTAAAATAAAAGCAACCGATTTAGTGTTGTTTCTAAAATGAAAAGTAACTGATATAGCTTTGTTTCTGAAATATAAAAGTAACTGATTTAGTTTTGTTTCTAAAATAAAAGTAACTGATTTAGTTTTGTTTCTAAAATAAAAATAACTCATTTAGTTGTGTTTGTTTTCATTTTACATAGTAATGACTCTAATTAATAAAAGAAGGCAGGTAGCATTTCCATAAAAAAATTTTGCTACTCACCATCTAAAGTTGGTAATGCAGTTAAGGCCATTCAAAATGGAATCTCAAAAACATCTCCATTTTGAATGTTTACCTCGCATTCATGTTAGAAAATTTCAACTTGAGGAACCTGAATCGAGTGATGAGGAATATTCTTTTATATGCAAGGATTGCTCTAATTTTAAAACCGATTCCGATGAATTTGATTAATGTTGCAATTAAAATTATAAAAATACATATTTGTGGATATTGTTAGTGAGTATAATAATATAATGCAAATTCTTGATTTGTAAGATTTAAAAAAAAATATATGCTTTTGCAATATAAGTTTATTCGCCCCCCCAAAAAAAATTATGCGAGTATATATAGTTTGTATTTTATCAACCAAATTAAATTATAGTTTGTATTTTATCAACAAAATCAAATTATCGTTTTCTGCATTCCTGTTTCTTTTTTTTAAAAAATTGAAATCTGTAGCGAAAATCACCTTAGGGAAATTTTATTACATATCTTTATAAATTCATCAAAAAAATCATATTTAAAATAACAGAAAATAATGTACTAAAATATATATTGCATAAAAATGATTTATTTTTACTTAAAAATCATTCAAATGTCTGTTAAAAATATAATAATAGTGTGGCCAAAACTGGTGCACATGGGGATAATTTATTTTAAAATTCATAGCTCTAAATCTAAAATATTCTTCAGAAAAATTTTAATACTAGCAAAAGGCCAATAAAATTTTCTAAAGAATAGTATAAATACGATTTAATATGCTTTAAACTGTCATCCACTGTGAAATTTCAATTTCAAATTTTATCTTAAGGTGGCTAAAACTGGAGCATCTTCCCTATATTAACTTTAATTAAAACAATGAAACAAAGTTAAACAAATAAGTTAAAAGCAGACATAAAACATCCATGCAAATTGATGAAATATTCTAACAAATAAGCGTTGGCCATTTGAACAATATCATATTCTTTAAAATATATTATGTTTATCTAATTTATTAGCCTCATGTATCAGTAACTTTTTACAATTTATACATTAAAGAGATAATGAACTTTTTACAGCAAAATAAACTCAAATATAAAATCAAACGATTTATTTGAATAATATTCAGGGTAGTTAGTGCTTAAAGTTATCCATATTTCATTTGTTGAATAGCACCATGTAATGATTTACCCAATGTAAACATTCACTTGATAGTTTTAACTTATATAACTGCTAAGGATAAGTGGTTAACTAAACCATCTTATCAAATTTTTAATTGTAAATTCATAATAGATCTTGTTGAAGAAAATTCTCCATGGATGGAATCAAGGATTTAAATCATTCTTCTGCAGTCATCCTGTAGACAGACCAGCTTCAACAATGACCGAGTTCCTGAAAGAACAAGCAAATTTCTAGTTCACTCCCATTTATATAATACAATTTATATAAAACAAACCCATTTCTTTTTATAAAAGGCACTGCCTCATTGTCATGCATAAATATTAGTAAATAAATATTCAACCGAGAGGGTTTCTAATCAATAATTAATTAGAATTCTAAGAAAGTCATTTACAAGTAACTTCCTTATGTCAATATGTGTTAATTAAAACAGATCAAAATATTTTGATATCCTTAATAAGATAGTTTTACATAATATGTTTATTAGATAATCTTCCTTTATTTAATTAATAGAAATGAGAATGAATAGTTTAATTTTTAATTGGAAAATTCTAGATATTATTCATATTTTAAAAAATATTAATAAAAACAAGAACTTTTAAAATGCAATATAGCCTTAACCAGACTACAGAGATTCTTAATCGGTTCCTTATTCAATGGCATTTCACAACAGCCCATTTTTAACATAGAATACACATCTAAAAATTACTTTGCATTTTTGAGCACAAATAACAATTTTCATACTGTAAAATTTCATAGGTAGATGCTCCAGTTTTGGCCACATTAAGAGAAAATTTGAAATTAAAATTTCACCGTGGATGACTGTTTAAAGCATGTTAAATCATACTTTAGCAAATTTTATTGACTTTCTGCTAGTTACAAAATTTTTGTGAAGAATATTTTAGATTTTGAGTTATGAATTTTAAAATAAATTATCCCAATTTGCACCAGTTTTGGCCATACTAATATTATATTTTTAACAGGCATTTTAATGAATCTTCAGCCAAAATAAATCATTTTTATGTATTTTAGTTCATTATTTTAAATGTGATTTTTTTATGAATTTATAAAGATATGTAGTAAAATTTACCCAAGCTGATTTTAGCTGCAGATTTCAGTATGAAAAAAAAAACAGGAATAAAGAAAACAATTTAATTTGGTTGATAAAATACAAACTGTATATACCTCACATAACTTTTTTTGATAAAATATGAAACAAAAAATGGGGAGAGGAATCAACTTACATTGCAAATACTTAAAGTATAGGGGTTTTTTTAAATCTTACAAATCAAGAATTTGCATTATTACTCAATACTAACAATATCCACAAATATATATTTTTATAATTTTTAATTGCAACATTAATCAAATTCATCAGAATCATTTTTAAAATTAGAGTAATCCATGCACATAAAAGAATATTTCTCATCACTCGAGTCAGGTTCCTCAAGTTGAAATTTTCTAACATATATGTGAGGTAAACATTAAAAATGGAGAAGAAAGCTTAACTCATAAACCCTAAGGGAAATCAGTTTTAAATTAATCAGTTAATTTTGAGAGCCTGATGATGAAAAGTGCAAAAACTTGTTCCTTAACAGTTGTGAGCATACAATACATGTTGATGCATTTAATTTTATTACATGCCACATGTTTGAGAAAAATGAACCAATCGGATTGAAAATAGTAAAATAAGGATTGTTTAAAGTATTGGAATGCTTCTTATTAGTTAATTTGAAATTACTGGTTAATTATTGGAAAAACATAAAACTGGTTGCAGTGGCCAGAAGTGGAGCATCTAACGTATCTCAAAACAACTCCTCAAAATCAAAACAATCTAAAAATCTTTTAATCTAAATAATTTTTTTCTAGTGCTAGAAAACTTTATCTTAATATATGCAATACAGTCATACATAAATTAGTACATACATAATTTGTAATATATAGCGGTATTTCTATTGACATAGAATCTCAATATAATTAATTTTAATGATAAAAGAATTATAGCTTGGAAATTATTACAACAGTTAACAATAAATATTTGGGCAGTAATAGGCAACGGATCGATATCTTTCGTGGTTATTTTTAATTCTACGTCATATTATACAGCAATAAATATATAAAAATACAAAAATTG
>BGPR01047218.1:1240-11845 GCA_013235015.1 Araneus ventricosus
TTTATATTTATTACATAGAATCCTTTGTTATATTTATTAGATAGAATTCTTTGTTATATTTATTATATAGAATTCTTTGTTATATTTATTAGATAGAATCTTTTCTTATATTTATTATATAGAATCCTGTGTTATATTTATTAGATAGAATCTTTTCTTATATTTATTAGATAGAATCCTTTTTGTGCTTCCTGAAAAAAATTGTAAAATGGATATATTCACTTTTGCTAAGAAGCTCCTCATTTAATGTTTTAAACTAAAAATGATAAATTCGACTGGAGGGGGTTAATGAGTTTGGTAAAATTATCCTTTTTTAAATTTTCACAGGTTCCTTTGAACCCAACGAAGTGACCTGCAGATCCAGTCCTCCGAAGACGCAGGTGACCTGCGGCACACAGACCACCTCCGTCGCCAGCATCGCCCGCTGCGTCAGCTGCACGGTCATCGGCTCGCTCAAGAACGAAGAGAATAATATCAAACTGTAGAGGGGAAACTCCTGCTCACTGTACAGACTATTTCTGTTGGAAGTGTCATATATTTAAGAAGCATTAGGATGCTCACCAAGCATTCATTTCAGAACCAAATCATTCGCACTTTCGATGTGGAGAAAAAGTTGCTTTTCTCTCTATAACTACAATAAGTTTACTTCGATCAACTAAAGCTTCTTTACTTTCTTACTTTTTGGAAGCCTGATATTTGTCATATCCATAACTCTAGCAAAAAGTTAGTTGCAGTAGAACCCCGGGAATCCGAACTAATTAGGGCTGACCATTGTTCGGATTTCGGGGAATTCGAATTATCCGGGAATCTTGGTAAAATACTCTTGATATACTAAATGCAGTAGAGTATTGACTCTGGGTGCTCCGAGAAAGTGTACGGAAAGAGCACGCGGCGATTCGCACGGTGCAGTGGCAAACCAGTTGAAGGTAAAAAGAAAATATATGAATTTGTTTCTACTAATTGAGGTGCTGTATCCATTCTTAAAGACCACTTCAAATAGTTATTTTAAGCTTGGAATAAACATTAGCTTTGTTTCTGATTCCTAATTGTTAATTTCCATTCATTTTTCAGTAAAAAAGTAAAAGAAAGATGTTCGGATGATACGAAATTTCGGATTCCTGTTGTTTGGATTCCCGGCGTTCTACTGTACATTATGTAGAATATATAAGTGAGGGCCAAAGGAAATTTTCTGCGTCATTTTGTATAAAAAAATCTTACCAGTGTATAAAGTGCACCCACATTAAAAGAAGACTAAGCTTGTATCTAAATAATGTTTTAATTACAGCATTTTTAATTAAAGTTTCATGTGCACATGACGCTTACGCATAATTGCATCTGACATTAACATACTGATCTCACGTAGCAATGGAGTGGATGGCTTCAAACTCATAGGATGCTGAAAGATACAGTTTTCCACGGTCACAGGTGAACCGTTGACCTTGCAGCGTTGTTTATTTAAAAGGTTCACAGTCACATGAAGCGTTATAGGGCCGTACGGAAGAGTGTTGAGGTCTTTCCATCAAAGGAACCTTCACCCAATCATCGCCATGCTGAAATGTTGGTGTTATTTCATTTTGGCACCTGCGTTTAGCACTAACGTCGCCAGCACTTAACTATCTCCGCCAGATTCCTACGACAGATTGCCAGCGAATTATCGCTAAGATGTAGCTATCAGTAGCTGGAATTTGGCGCAAATCAGCAAAATCCTGCGAACTTAGTGATGTATGTTGGCTCCAAAATGGAAAAACTACAATATTTAAACTTCGCGATGATTGGAGTTCCGTTAAGGTTCCTCTAAGGTCGCTAGAATTTGGCAATGTTTTAGAAGAGATCGCCAATCTTAACGATTATTAGCTAAAATTTGGCGGTTTTTGTCTAAGATTCCGTTAATGTAAAAGTATGAAATTTTGCTACCAGTTTAGGCCCTTTACCACACGTGTTTGAACATTGTCCTGGAGGAAATTAACAGGCATCCGACTACACAAACATGTTTTCCCCCAATGAGGTAGTTGAAATCAAGCCTTTCACTGAAATACATATGTGGAAAAACGCAGCGACATCTATTAGTAAACACATTAAGTGATTAGACATAACGCCGCTACAGAAAATGTCTGCTTTTCATTTGTTCACCTTTACACATTTGACTCACCTCGTGTACAAATTATAGGGAATTTTGATCCATCAGCTAATGTTTTCCTGTTTATTATTTTCACTAAACATGCATAATATTAATTATTAGCCAAGAGCACGTTTATCTTCATTGGCTATATTTGGCCATTCGTTAATACCATTTTTTTACATGTACCATTCATATTTGAGTGCATTAAATCATTTTTTTTTGCTCTTCTCATTGGAAGGAATAATTTTCCTTCTCAGTTAAAAAAGTGGCCAGTGGTGGTTCATCTACTCAGAAATTAACAGTGTTGCAACAGATATTCGAAAAATTGTCGTCTATTAAGCCCAAATTCTTAGATTCATCGACAGATTTTAAAATGCTAGATTCCAGTAAACGTCTGAGAGTTGATTTAAAAATTTTCTCTAAAATATCAGTCGCCAAAGTACTTTCATGCGTAAAAGTTTTATTTTACGCATAAAAGTTTTAGAAATAAATTGACAATTGAGATTTCTGACTACAAACTTTTCCACGGAAGAGAAAGCAGCTGATTTATGTTCAATCCCCATTTCGTATGTTCCTTCATGACAAATAACTAAATGAAGCACAGCAAAATTGGACTGATACTCTTTAACTTGGAAAATTTACATTTATTATTCACATTACGAAAACTACAATATCAGTATATAAAAAATTACTTACGCTAAATTCAAATAAATAAATAAACATAAAATTACCTCAAAAAGTACCTAAGGGGAAAATTTGTTTCTGCATTTTTCTTTCACGGGCTGCAGAAGAAAAATACCGGGATTTCCGACAATATGCTCATTTTTCTGTCTGTAGAAAAATGTTTTATATTTGAATAATTGATATATAACAAGAGACACAAAAAGGAAATATTCAAATGATGCATAATAAGCTGTTAATCTAAGAATATTAACAAAGAGGAGAAGAGAACAAAAGAGGAAGATATTAAAAAATGGATTATTTCTGAATTTCCCTATGATTAAGAAAGACTGTTAAGCTTTGCAGCTACAATAACACTGTTTCCCCTATATATTTTATCACTATTTATTACTGATTGAGCTGTTGTCTAGAATCCGTTCCAAGCGCGAATTCAGATTTCGGTGAGCGGTAACCGGTTTTCCCAATCAAACTGCTTTTACAAAGTATGGATAAAATCGAATTTTATTTTTAATTCCATAAAATTATCTCAGTAAGGAAGTGTTGGGAAATGTTATTAAAAAATAATAAATAAATTTTTGAAGTAATTGCAGGAAATCCTGCAGCTCCAATGAATGAACCGCCACTTACGAAGACCTTATATTTTAACACTAACTAAGAACCTTTAATAGACATTGAATAATCAATTGCTCCAAGCATTTCTGCTCCCGAGATTTGCTTCCATCAGACCCTATAGAATAATGTACAGATGGCATTGATGTCAAAATAAATAAAATATTCACTACAATTGATTCAGGGGGATTCAAAACTGGGGAGGAAAGAAGTAGTACGAAACACGATTTCATTTAGGTAAGTACAGTGGCAAACATCATATAAAAGTACAAATTATGTCTGAGAGGTGAAGGAAAGGAACTAATATAAGAAAGTGATGAGTAATTTATGTCTTCATCATTCTTACGTTGTTACACAGATGCTGAAAGTTGCTAACATTTGATAAAACACTGGAATGATAGCGCCGTTGCATGGACTGACGAACATTGTAGAAAAAGCCTGGTATTTTTGGACTTTGCCGATAGAAATGGATTTTACGCTACGAAGTCCATTTTACTGTCAACAGGAAACTCAAACGCACGATTTTTCAAGGTTCCACTTACCCTCGAGAAAAAAAAGAAATCGACGGGAGATAAATCTGGTGTTTAACCCTTTATAAGGCCATTTTTTTAAAGTAGTGGTATAATAAAATAACTTTGGAATTGAGATTAATTTAAGAAAAGAAATTCATTTAGCTTATTGGATGACATTTTTTGTTAATTAAGAATTAATTACCAAGTCAAGACAGTTCGTTATGGTTCGAGATAAGAAATTGGAACATCCAGGTTTTTGTTTCATCGAAAAATTTGTCAAGAACTTACGTCAACCTTAAAAAATGCATATAAAAATTTATGAATTTGGTGGAAAATATATTCCCACGACCTTAGAAAGGGTTAAATTTGATGCTGCAGTTTTCGGCGGTTGGGTAGCATTCTCGGTGCAATCGTGTAGTTGCTCTACCGCTTTCCTCTGCTGCACAGTATATTAGATGCAAATCAGCTAATTTATGAAAAGTATACCGGTTCATGCTACTTTTATGATGTCAACTTGTCGAAAGGCAAACGGGTGCAGTGCGACCGACAAATGCGCGCGTGACCAGGAGTTGTGGACACCCAGCGCCCTCTACTACTACATGCGTACGTTTGTGACCTTATATTTCGTTGTGAAATCGTGTTCTTTTGCTATCCCTTAGCTTCCCATCAAATTTGAAAGATGAATTATGAATCCCCCTGCATTTAATGACATCGTTGAAGCCTCAACGGTACGCATGAATGATTACAACAATTTCACTTTAGCCTAGTCTCCTTCGTCTGTTGTTTTTTTTCTCTTTATATTGGAGAATGTACAGTCATGTAATGTTATTTTCCAGTATTTTTTAACTTCTGTATCAAAATGTCAATAATAGAATTTGTAATAAATATTAATGTATAACCTGAAAAAGATTCTTTATTTTATGTTAGATTTTTTACTTATTCTCAATATGTTTGTGTACTGTATCTAGGTAAGACAAACAGTTAAAATTGATAAAATTAACTAAAATTAAATTAAAAATTAATAGAACTTGAATCAAAAATTAATTAAAATTCTTATGCATTATATAGAAAGGCGCATACGCAGCTGCTTCTGATAGAATACACGAAAAACAAAATTAGAACTTCGAAAAATAAGTTAAAAATTATAAAAAATAGGCATTAATAAAACCTTAAAATAAAACACAAAAAAGCAAAATAGAACGAAAAATACAATTAGAATGAAAGCAAAATGGAAGAAAATTGCAAAAGAACCAAAATGGCGATTCTCCTCAGAGGCCACACGCCATTGTAGCTCTGAAGCAGGACAAAAATTTTCTGAATAAAGGAACGACCATTAGTCAAAATTATTTCTTTATGTGGCCTGGATTTTTGTCCTACCCCTGAAAATAGGATAAAAGGAAAAAAGAAAAAACATGACAGTTAAGACAAAGTTTTAACTTCTGAGAGTTGTGGTCTTGGAACATAACAGCGATAGGCCAGAACCCCGGCAGGGTCGAAATCCAGAGATCGACGCAAATCAATGTTTAAATCAAAACGCTCAATTTGGCTCACATAAATACTGTTTCTAACTAAATGTTACTTATTATCACTAATATATATATTAATTAAAAACTAAATTGCATATTATATAGATAAAATATCCGAGTTTGATTATCTTCATAATCTCGCTCTCAGTGTATCATTGTAAATAATATGACATTTCAAGGTAAAGGAAAGGCGATTTTTCAATAAAACGAATTTTGTAAATCTCCATTTCAGTCTTTCAAAATTATCTCAATTTTCAAAATTTATTTCAGTTATTACCAGCCGTTCACACAGCCCTCCGGGCGGGTTCGCGGCCAGCACCCACTTTTCTCAGCATTACCCCTGCCACCTCGCTGGTTCGAGGCTCTCGGCCACTACTTTTTTCAGTTTTAAATACTGCATGAAGATCAGTGGAACAGGCCATAAAATCATAGTAGATTTCATATTCTTTGTAGATAACAGATTCCTTTTAAATTGTAAAATCTTTCAATAAACCTCATCTAGATGTAATGTTTTATATAAATTTTTCATGAATTTCGGCATAAATGACTTCAGATTCATAAATACAGAATGAAATCGCCGTAACTAAACAATTTCCATCACCTACAATAGGTATTTTACAATATTTTTGACACGCGATTGTGATGGAACTGTTGGGATTTATATATTTAAAATAATATGGTAAAATCCTCAGACAATTTGCCAGCAACAACCACCCGACCGATCTCGACATTTTTTTTTTCATTTGAAAGGTTATGACGTCTAGATATGTCATCAGTGGTCGTATGTCTCCCCTCCCCTTCCATTTTGGAATGAAATCGAAAAACACCAGACCGATTTAGACAATTTTTATTTCATATGGAAGCTTATGATGTCTAAGTTTGCAATGAAGGGTTGCATGCCATCCTCTATTTTTGTACGAAATCGAAAACACTTTTCTCCACCATATATTCTCTATACGTTTTTTCAATTTTGTTCGGAAATGGGGGGGGGGACAGGAGACCTTTGATGACATATCTAGACGTCGTAAGCTTCCATATGAAAAAAAGTGTCGAAATCGGTCGAGTGATTGACGCTGGCGAACTCGGTAAAGGTTTTTTACCACATTAATTTAAAAAAAATATATGTGTAGAGGGACGAGTCTCATGTTTATATGGAATGCCGCTGATGAAGAATTAATTCAATTTCAGGAACCATTTTTATTAGATGGCTAAGTTCCACGACACAGTACATTAAAAGGTACAAGACAGAAGACAGAGAACAACAACACAAGACAAGTACACAGAAAAGAAGAGAGAGGCATCATGGGAAAAAACCCGGATGGCTCTAGTAGCGCCACCTACCATAAAAAGGAGAAGGCAGTGAATTGTAACCGCTACAGATGTGGTTTTATGATTTAATTAAAATTAATAAATAGAAATCTGTAATATTTAGGCAAAATGGTATTTAATTAAGCCAAATCCAGCTTATACTATTTCCATTCCTTAAATATCAACAGAGATTTAGAAATGATATCTCGGGATTTGGTCTGCGGATTCGATTTTCGGAAAAATGTTCAAGAAAATAAAACTTTAGAATATGTGTACAGAGACCGGAATGGTGTTAAGAAAGTATTTTAATGAAGCAAAATTAAGATTAACTAAATAGTGCTTCCCTATCGGAAATAATAACATGGATTTAGACATGATCTGTTGGGATTTAAACCATGTCAGGATTTACCCTATTTGCGATTTCGACTATCGGGAAAAATCTCCGAGAAAATAAAACTGCAGATTATGTAACCGAAAACCCGAAAGGTATTACAGAAATATTTTTCGAAATTTAACGATGTAAAAGATAAAATAAACAAAAATATGTTAGTTAATCTCGCCAAATAATTAGAATCTGAATGTAATCAATTTAAGTGATAGCACTCTGTATTTTCTTCTATCCTAAGCATTAATTCTATGGAACAAATAACAGCCTCTTCTTAGAACACAGAGTTTTCCTGAAAAAGCTTCCGCTTTCCATTCTAAAGGACTTGCATATAAAAAATTCAGTACTCAACCTCAATCAATTTGACAAAAAGAAATAAATAAAAGACCCTAATAATATATTTTTCTCGTTTCACTGCCCTTTTTCGTCTACATAATACGCTATATAAATCAATCCGTTGTAAGAAATGAACAACGATTCCAAGAATTTTATAAGATGCTAGTAACAATTGTAGAAGTGGTTTCGGATAAAATGGAATCCATTCATGAAGCTCAGCAACCATGACCAGAAATTGAATGATGCTGAAGTTTTGAAGATACTCATTACAGCGACTGTCATTCCGAAAATAAATGCAAATGATGACTGATGATACCGTTCTGCACCAGAATATTCATCAAAAGTCAGAAACATCAACAAAAGCTCTTCCGTAGAATGTTCTAAATTTTTTTTAGTATAGAGAAATTATAGCATAAAAGAAAAAATTGAACGCTGCAGGACATAACTTTTATCCTTCTTTTTTGTTTTTTCTTCCAGTTTTCCGAAAAGATATGATTCCAGCGCTTCACTGTACTAAACTAACGAAACAAAATATGCGGAATCTTTGTCGGATCTTATACGTAAGTGCTTTCTTCCAAGTAAATTGTTCTTCTGGATTCTTGGCGGAAAGAACATGCCAGGAATTTTAAGAAACGTCGAATAAATTTCAATACGGAATATTGAAAGCACGATTAGTTCTGAATATTTATGCGTCATAGCACTGGTTTGACGCATTCCTTAAAATTGGGAATTTCATGAAATTTAACCCTTAAAAGGACAATTTAAAAAAAATTATTTTTTAAATGTTTTTTTATTTTCATTTCTTGAATAAAACATGGGAGAAATGCTTTATAAAATCCTATTTTGTTTTAAGTATGGTTTATGTCTAAACAACAGTTTGTTACCAACTGATAGCACTGGGCTTTATTTCAGAAAAAAACTTCCGTTAAAATTCTATAATGTCAAGCACAGGTGAATCTTAATAGATAATAATAAGGATAAAGAATTTCTTTCAACATTGAAGAATAAAGTATGGTATTCTGAAGCGTCGAAACAAACATGAGAAGAAGGAGCCTCCAGTGAAAAACATCAATTTATTTTTATTTTTTTATCAGCACTCAGGCTGCCATATAAATGTTGTAAATTTCTTTAATAAAAATTTCATTACATATCCTATTGGCAACAGCAGGCATTAGATCTTCGGTCTTATTCTCAAGATTTTAGAAGACAAAACTGGGTATGTTGCTTAAAGGCAACACTGGGCCTCTAAGGTTTAATATTTTGTGATTTCTATAAGCATTAACGCCACCTTATAACCTCGAGCTTGGAACCCAAAGGGTTCCCAGTCAGTTGTATAGGTTCTTTGAACAGCAATTGAAGATTGATAACAATTTGAAGTTATCTGTTTTAATGTCCATCATTCTGGGGAAGCGTTGTTGTTCTCTTGTTAAGTCAAATCGTCTTGAAACAATCTTCGTCATGAATTTTTCCAATAACAATGATTTACTTGGCTTTCTTGTGTATTTAAAATGCGTGAAAGATTACAAGAAATTTATTTTACGTCATGATTTCATACATTGGCAATGCTTCATACTCATTCATTTATTTCGGGGACCGTGTTGGCCTGATGGTAAGCTATTGGTTTCTGGGACTGAGGATTCCAGGTTCAAAATTCGATTCCACTGTAAGCCGGCCTGGAATACGCTAACTAAGTGAGTGTCAAATATCCTCCTGCTTGTGTGGAGCAGAAGATTAGAGAAGGGATTACGGGCTCAGGTGTCGTACTCGTCATCTGGCCATGGTTCACGTGGCCAATCCTAAAACAGCTATCTTGTTGCTTCAAAACGGGTCCTAAATATTATTAAACTAAACTGACTAAATTACATCTTGAAACATTACAATAAGTTTAAATTTTAATTCACACTTGTTGCTGTTCTTATGCACTGCAAATGCTGAACGGGAACAAATTATCAATTGCGATAATTTATGTTACATTCTTTTCAATTGCGAATAATTATTTATAATTTTCCACTTCGCAAACTATCTTCTAAAACTCCTGTTGCTTCTAAAGATGCAAGTAAATAAACTCACACAAAGTATTCATTTATTTCCAGTAAATCAATGCATATATAATCTAAATGAGGGTCTGCCTGGTTAAAATAGTTTTAATATTATGTAAAAGAATCGTATATGGAGAGCGATTTTCTAATGGCAAACGTTTTACGCATAAGCATTCTTATAAATTGAAGTTACTAACTTGTTTCACCTCTTAATTACTTATTAGATATTTATAAGCAAGATTCCAATTTGTTCTTAGACGAATCGGGGGGGGCTATCGACGCGCCCCAGAGCTAAACCAAAAAATCATCTTTATTTAAAATCACATGCTATTTGTTCTTAATTTGCATTTAAAAAATAATAATAAAGCCTGGCAACATTGCTTTCTGGCTCGACAGGCTTGAAAACTCCTCACTTTTCATCGTCCACCTGGATGTACTGTAGAGTTGACCGAGGTCGAAACACATTTTTTGGCTATATATTTCATTGTATGTTTTTCTAGAATTATGTTTTATTAATAGTATTGTAGTTTTCTATGATTTTATTGTAGGTGAGGGAAGGTCTGTAAAATTAAAATGTTTTGGTTTATCTTGAGGTTAGACATTCGATACACAATATTTTTATGATTCCTCAGCCCCTCTAAATCCTCGGCATAGGTAATCCCTGGGTTCCAACTTCTGTGTTTCATAAAACCCAACATTCTGAATTCAAAATATAAACATGCCTTAAATACCCGAAATTATTTAATAAGCCAAACGCAACCTTTCCAGAACAAAGCATGGATTCAAGTACCTTTCCTGTATTTCCTGCCCGGGGTTTATATTTAGCTTCTGATTGCCGAATAATCGCATTCACGAAATTAAGCTGTTGATGCACTTCCAGACGAAAATTACGCACGGAGAATCCTCAAGGATTAAACATCTTATTCTGTCGGGAACGAGAGAGTCTTGTAAGGATCGATCTGGTCTTTCAGATTTAGGCGTAGACATGTATGCACATGAACAAATTGTGAAGAGAAGATGTTTTACAAAGTAACAAAAGGAAAATAGCTACGTGAACGATTAAAGCAACACAACTGAAACGAAGTGTCGA
>BGPR01047219.1:0-11844 GCA_013235015.1 Araneus ventricosus
ATACGATTCGCGGAAGAGTCTCGGGGAATACGGAAGACCATTGATGGGCGGTAGGACTATGTCATCCCACCCCTTGTTAAAAAAACTAAAAGCAGAAAAATTCTTTATTTGAAAAGTATTTTATTTTCAGGTGATAGGACATCAACTATGTATAACTAGCTAAACACTTCACTTTTAAAATGTTAGCTGGTACAAACGCCTTGATTCAAAGCAGAGTACAGAACTAGCGAAAGAGAAGTATGCGAAGGAAGGCACCCTTGACGTCAGAATGTACTCGGCCAATGAGAGTGCGTTTAGGATTGCATCATGATTCCTGCTATTTCAGTGCATCTTTCGCTCTCAATATTTAAATAAATAAATTTTTCTGTAAAATTTCACTTGCATATTTGAAATTAGAATGATTTTTTTCTACAAATACGGATGGCTTTCACGTGTTTTTAAAAAAATGCTGAAGTTCCCCATTGTAACTTGTACGGTGTTTACGGTATTCAATATTAAAAATTTGGCGACATTTCGTCGCTTATAACTCGGCTTTAAATCCATGTATTTTGATGAGAATTGTGTCATATTAAAGGATTTTAACTGCTCTTTCAGAATATGTGCTTACTTTGCGTGTACATCTATTCAAATTTTTTTAAATTTGGATTTTTTTTTGCGATTTTGAGCAAATTCATTGTATCCGCCATAACTTGCAAACGGTTAGAGATGGGACAGGGTTTGTTTAGTGTTTTATGATCCCCATGGGCTCTTCTATCACCCTCTTTTGTTTGGCAGAATAGGTCAAACTCACTCTGTATATTATCACATTAAAAAAAAGAAAGAAACTTCTTAACTTTCCTTGCTTTAAAATTATAAAAATTAGATGCAAGTGAACTAAAAAACTTTGTTTCTTTCTTACTTAGTTTTCTATATTTTATTAAAAATTTACTGGAAACATTGTGTAAAATTATAAAATTAAGAAAGTTCTGGAAATTTCCATCTGACGTTAAGATTTAAGCGCGTGCTTTAGTTCTTTGAATATTTATTTTATTTTCATCTCTTCTTCCAGTTTAGCTTTCAAGCTGGATATCAGCGTTACTGTTTACTTTTCTTAACTTGCATTTTGTAAATAAATCAAATTATTTTCTAAAACTGACATTTTCTTTGTGACATTATCAATATACTATCAGCACGCAATATATGCTGCACTTACATTAATATTAACAATATTTTCTGCAACAGGCATGACATTTTATAACAACGAGAACATTTTTTACTTTCTCGTATACGAAGTATACAAAGAGAAAGTATTGTAATCGTCAAAAAATTCGAACTCGAGATTTTGACGAATCTCCGCGTTTTAGACCTCCCTGACTCCGAAAAACACAATTTTGGAATTATGTCTGTGTGTGTGTGTGTGTCTGTCTGTGAATACGATAACTCGAAAACTATTAGAGCTACGGGGATGAAATTTGGTATGTGGTCTTTAAACATAATTTTTAGGTTTCTATCAAATTTTAGACAAAATCCGTCAACGGAAAGTCTGCCTGTATGTCCGCAGTCATGTGAACACTATAACTCAAAAACTTGAATAGCTAGATGGATAAAATTTGGTACACAGTTTTATCGTCAAGAATGTAGGCCCGTATTAAATTTTGGGCCAAATCCGTCAAAAAGGGGCGTTCAAATTGCATATTCATTTTCTTTTAATCCGATTCTCATGCGCAAAGTACTGGTAGCAATCTGTTATTGTTGTAAATTTTATTTACAACAATAAATAATGTTCTCAAACATGAATTGTAACAAATTTTTTATTGTTGTAAATAAAATTCAAACCGATCTCATTATTTCAGCAAATCTTTTATTTACGAGCTTTTGCAATTGTTACGATTGTGGTAGTATAAATTGTTTTCTTGGAAATTCAATTCCAAAGCAGAATTTTCGCTTTAGTATTCATTTCATTGCCTATTTTATCTCACTTGCTTCAAAGTAATATTTTTTTGAAACGTGGCAACAGATATTTGATTTCAGGTTTGTTGGTTTGTTTCACTTTCTCGTATACGAAGTATACAAAGAGAAAGTATTGTAATCGTCAAAAAAAAAAAAAAAATATTCGAACTCGAGATTTTGACGAATCTCCACTTAGAAAGTATACGAGAAAGTTTAGGGGAGACCACTCCCGCTGGTTTCTTTTGACTTGATCACTTTCAGATGTAAACCGACGACGTACTGGCCTCGAGCCAATTAAGGGTTAGAACCAAGTACCGTACATAAATATAGGGTCTGAAGCCTCTAGTTCAGTAGGCAAGTTTTTAAATCATACGAGTCAAATTGGCCCCATATACGATCCGAACTAAATCCCTGAGCCATGTATTTTAATATTCGAAAGAGTCGTCAACATATTATTTTTGTTAATAAATTGGTTGGAACAATAAAGAAATAACAAAAAAATTATATTTTTGACGATTTATACGAGTTTATTTCTTGTTGATGTTGACAAATAATAAACAGCAACAGACGGAACTCAAATTTGTAAGTACTCTTGTTTTCATTTTCATCAATGAAAATCGAACTCGATTGGTTTCTGAATTCATAAAATACATCAATACTTTCAAGATGAACTAATCTTAGATTAGGAGTCCAACTGAATTCGTACTTCGAAAGAATTCGCAGTTCAGCCCTTGCTTATTAATAGAATGGCATAAGTGAGAATAGTTCCGGCCAAAGCAGCAATAGAACTTCTTTGAAAATAAACAATACCGCATCCGGACAGCACAAAATTGGATTTTTCTGCAAGTTCCTTCTCGTACCGGGTTTCATCCTTTCTGCCGACGGATAATAATCTCTGTCGCATCTTTTTACGGAACGTCTCATGCAAAATCCCCGCCTCCATTGGTAGTCTTCCAGCCATCCATAGACAAGCCAACAGTCCACCACATGAGTTTGTTATCATGAAAATCCATTGAATCAAGAAAACGTAATGCGAGCCTTGAAAGAATTTGTCTACCATTACTGCAATGACAATGATGCAGTTACTGAAATGAGCTACAGCTATTAGAAAAGATGGCACAGAAAAAACTTCTTGCAGTAGCTGAGCGACATCAGCCAGTCTTGATTGATGCTTCAGAACTTCCTTTTGCTGGATTACTGTAAATTCTTCGGGTGAATAATTTCGAATCCGAACCGTGAGATGACTTAACATTGCCGAAACGCGTTGGCATACTAAGCAATACAAGAATGCTACAATGTTTGTCCATGACGGATATAGAAGATACGACATATACGATTGGATTACTGAGAATATGATTTTCCAGTAATAATGCAATTTAAAACCGTAAAAGATATTAAAATATTTCACAGTGGTGATTTCTTCTGGTTTTATCACTTGTCCAATTGCCAGTATAAAGGGCGAGGTGAAAACAAAGATTAACGAGAAGGTCTGCGAT
The DNA here is from genome assembly GCA_013235015.1 of Araneus ventricosus. NCBI lineage: Eukaryota > Metazoa > Arthropoda > Arachnida > Araneae > Araneidae > Araneus > Araneus ventricosus. The sequence goes on from BGPR01047219.1 coordinate 3,426, forward strand.
TTTGTTAAAGAGAAAGGATAAATTTCGCCAAGCAATTTAGACAAAAGCTTTGTTCTGTGCCTCATTGAAAGCCAAATGAGTGAGCTTATAAGGCAGCTACTTACATGAAGCACTATTATTCTTGAAATAAAATTACCATTTAAATCCAAACTTTCCGTTGTCTGGCCCATGCAGATCACTGTATATACAAGGAAGAATAAACAAACGATTACGTGTCGTTTTCCCGAATTTTCGAGAAGTCCAGTCCAATAAAGGAGCCGCAGAAGAAAATTTGGACCGAAAGAGTACTTGATATACCATTTAGACTTGAAAGATGTTAAATGAGTTTCATTTTTGACCTTATTGTTAGCATATACTATGGTGTTCGATATATTCATATCTGGTCTTAATAAAAGTTAGGGGGGAAAAATCAGTAAAATACTATGCTGATGCTTCGTTTTTAGATGAATTTCTGTTTTAAACGACAATCCCTTTTAAAGCTGGTTTACTGTCTCCCTCTCCCATCCTGTGCTACCTCATGTAGAGGTGTGCACTATAGGGAGACAAGAACACATGGATCGATAAGTTGGTTTTGAAAATTACACTGTGCAAAATTTGCTGTCTATACTCCATTAAGGAAATTGAAAACTGCATTATTTTCCAACCTTTAATCAAATAAGTTTGCGATGCGCCTTTTTCGCTTATTACCTCAAAGATTTACCAATAAACAATATTTGCTCCTATACAAACCTTGGGATACTTTTGAAAGTTTTGTTTGCGAAACTTAATGCGTATTTATTGGAAAAGAGGATGTCAGCTACAAGAAACAAAGAAGTTTTGCAGCTTAAAAATCAATTTTCTTTTAAAACGAACCGTGGACGCCGTTAGATAAATCGAAAAACGATGCGATCAATTACTTCAAGTCAATTTGAAATAGATTATTTTGTTTGTTTTTAATAGCACGTGAACCAATTTGAGCGCAGGAAAGTTTGATAGATTTATCAATAGTTTGGACATGCCTTTAACACATATTGTTTGTATAAAGAGCTCCATTGTTAACTCCATTTGATAATAAAGTGGAACCTCTGTACTATGAACCCCAGGAATTCAAAATTTCGGATAAACCGAATTTTTTTTTTAATTTTCTGAAAAATTGTCATTTAAAAATGAAGGAAAATAGCAATTACTTATCAGAAACAAAGCTAATGTTTATTGTCAACTTAAAAGAAACATTTGAATTGGTATTTAAGAATGAATATAACGCCTTAATAGAAACAAAATCGGTTATCTTCTTTTGACTTGTGCTGTTCTACGTAGCATTGCGCCAGTGCAAGTGCACTAGCAGCTTGTGCGTGTGATGCAAAACCTGTCGAGACGTCTTCTTCACTTTCCTCGGGATTATTTAAATCTTGATTCATGACCATGGAAACAATGTCGTGTGGTAACAGTGATACTGTTAATTCAACTAGAATTAATTCATTCGCACACCGCACTTCAACACGATCAACACTTCGACACAACATAGCAATGGCAAACTTCTATAGGGCAACATATACAAGATCAGTGAGATGAGCATCGACTTAGGAGGACTAGACAACACATAAACCACTCCGCCACTTTCAACTCGGTAGACTATCTTTAACGGGCGTTTTCATAGTAACCGTAAATCACTCGAGCTCAAGGTCACTACCCTCAACTTGTTTGCCTACGGCTCCCACTATGTCGTGCGAATCGTCTAATTATTTATGTTTAACAAAAGGTCACGTTTATAAGCGATGTAGCTCGAAAGAGCCATGTGGCAAGTGTCACCGCAGACACTCCGAATTAATTTGTGATACTGCACTCGCTCCTGAGCAAGGCAGCGTGGGAAATAAACCGCAGGCTAAAACTTAAAATGTGTTGGCTTCTGAAGTTGTTACATGCTCAAATATTAATACGAATCAAGATGAAGTTCTTTTGGAAACATGTGAGGCATTGATAACATTAGGTGATCAAGAAAGATGATGACTTTTTGAAGAGAGATATAGCAGCCGAAATGAAACTGCCTATCAACAGGAGTGAAAAATTACTTGTTTATGTAATTGGGTTGAGGGATCCCCTAGAAAAGATATAGGACGTTGTGCAATTTACCCTTCGTAATTGTCGTTACCCTGGAAAGATTATCACGATAGAAGCTTTGCTGACTGATGTTATTTCCAGTTCTCCGTTTAGAGTACCGACAAACCAATTGAAGCAAATACTTACTAGAGAAAATCTACAGCTTACAAATACTAGCGAATCTCGCGGGAATGAACTGTCTCTCCTCATTGGGGCGCAATATTTTTGGGAAATTCACTCAGGCAAAAAGAAAAATATAACTATAACATTATTTGTAATCGATTTTCGGAAAAATAGTTCAAAGTCTGAATCTCGGCAATAGATCTAAATCGTGAACAGAAAGTTTCGGTGTTAAAAATAGAATGTTGCGCTGCATTAAACAAAAATTCAAAATAATTTTGGCAGTTAGATTCTATGGAATAATTGATACGGGCAATATTTCTGAATGTGATGAGAATTTAATTTCGCGTTTTGAAAATAATTTGAAATTTAAAGACGGGAGATATGAAACAAAGTTAATTTGGGATAAAAAAATTTATAATTATGAGATGGTGAAGCGAAGATTTGGAAATTTATGTCTAAGAATAAGAGAAAATAATTGGCTTTTTAAAGAATACAGAAATATTGTTGCAGATCAATTAAATCTGAATATTGTTGAGGAATGCGTTTCAGACGATGAAGTGAATTCATATTACATGCCTCATTCAGCAGCATTACGGGTCGATAAGGAGACAAAAGTTAGAATGGTTTTCGATGTAGAAAGGTAAAGGGCCCAAGTCTTTAAACGAATGCCTTATTTCTTGTCCACCTTTGAATCCTAGATGTTCTACTGCGATTTCGCGAATTTGGGCATACATTCTGTGGTAATATTCAAGGAGTATTTTTAATCATTGGAATAGCTGAGGAGGATAAGGACTATTTGAGATTTTTTCTGGTTTCCAGATGAACTGCTGCAATCCTGCTGAATACTGTTTCGCGCTTCTTTGTAATAGGGTTCAAATTGAATGCTCTAGTGCGCCACAGAACTCATGCAGATTTAGATGGCGCTCGATATGTTTTGTAATTGGTGTCTTTCTTTTAACTGTATTGTTAACCACTTGCAAGATTGTATAAATTTGTGTGTATGCGTATTATTTTTATCTGTTCTGACGGACTGTCTGGCTGGCTGCCCTGCGTAGTAAGATGTTTGAAGCTATCTCGAGTCGAGATAGACGATTGACTTTACCCACAATAAAATGTTTTCATGCATTCTTGTTCTGCCTTCTGCTCTTCCCTGCTCAAACGCTATAACTTCTACTTTTCAGAATTTTATGCCCGATTTCTTCGGCATGAAATGTATCAGGGTTATGGGCCGCAGCCAGTAGCTAAGAGCAGTATTATTTGAAAATAATTTTAAAACGCATAATTGACCAAGATGGATAAGTTGGAGTATCAAGCGATAGAAAAGTTAGGCGCATCTAATTATATTTCCTGGTGTGATGTTTGAAAAGGATAGTTGGGGTATTGTGCAAGGAACCGAAACTCCACCAGCACAAAGAGCACTCAAAAATTTCCGTAATTTCAGGGCCACTGCCCGTAATTTTTACGGTCACCAGCCACTTTTCCCTTTTTACGGGCATAACCCGTATATTGTTGTAGGATATTTCCCACTTTAGGGTCAGATCCCGTTCTTTTATCACGGACGCGTTTCATTGGTCAATCGGGATGACGTACCAACCGTTGAGCGGGAAAAAGATTAAGAGAAGGACGCCATGACCGTATTTTTTTTTGGACAATCGAAGCGAGAACCCTGACTTTCTCTAGGAAATTGTGGATCAAGTATTTATTAATTAGAAGGTAAGAATAAGTACCCCCATTATTCTTTAGCTTTTTGTTGTTTCTTTAGTTTGTTGTTTTATTTTTGGTACTTCCTTATTTCAAACGTAACGTGCAGTGGACTATTTAGTGTTTACCATTAGATGTTAGATTTCTGTTGTTTATATTAAAATGCCAAAATTGAAATATTACATAACAGGAGCGAAATAATTTGTTCAGCAATAGATAATTGCTTAACATATGTGTTAATTTCTCGCTAATGTTTTATTTGTTAAAATATTTTATGAGACAAATTTGCAAATTTCCGTAGCAAAAGTTTACAAATTATATTCTGAAACCCTGTTATATTCTTTCTTTACAATAATTTCGATTATTAGTATTCTATAGTAATTCAATATTTCAGTAGTATATTCAATATTTCAGTAGTATATTCAATATTTCAGTAGTATATTCAATAATTCAGTATTCTCAGTATATTCAATAATTCAGTATTCTCAGTATATTCAATAATTCAGTATTCTCGGTATATTCAATAATTCAGTATTCTCGGTATATTTAATAATTCAGTCTTCTCAGTAGTATAGTAGTATATTCAGAATTCTCAGTAGTATATTCAGAATTCTCAGTAGTATATTCAGAATTCTCAGTAGTATATTCAGTATTCTCAGTATATTCAATAATTCAGTGTATTCAATAATTCAGTAGTATTCTCAATAATTCAGTAGTATTCTCAATAATTCAGTAGTATTCCCAATAATTCAGTAGTATTCTCACTATATTCTGTATTCTCGGTATTTCAATGCATTGTTGTGCGTACAAATTATAAAATTTTGAAACACTCCACGATTTTTACCTTGAGCTAATCAACCTTCATCGCTTGAATGAGTATATTTTGTGAAGATTGTGATTCAACATTATGAAAGTGTGATTGATTGATCTATAGTAATAAAAAAATTAATTTCTGTTTTGAGTTTTATGTGCTCTTTACGTAACTGCAGCAGCAGTTAAACTATTTTTGAGGAGAGTTTTCTCATATGTTGAAAACACTGTAAAACTGATTTTAATAATTCATCGGGTGAAATAGATCAATTGCTATAGAACAATCACACTTTCTATTCACACATTAAATTTTATTTATGCATACATACATTCTATATATCTGTGTGTGTTTCTGTGTATGTATCTGAGTATGTATATGCAAATATACAAGTTAGATGCTCTAGTTTTGGCCACCTTAAAAAAAAGAAAATTTGAAATAGAAATTTCACAGTGGATGACTGTTTAAAGCATATTAAATCATACTTATACTATTCTTTAGCAAATTTTATTGGCTTTCTGCTAGTTATAAAAATTTTCTGAAGAATATTTTAGATTTAGAGTTATGAATTTTTAAATAAATTAACCCAATTTGCATCAGTTTTGGCCACATTAATATTATATTTTTAACAGACATTTTAATGAATTTTAAGTAAAAATAAATCATTATGAAACATTTATTTTAGTACATTTTCTGTTATTTTAAATGTGTTTTTTTGATGAATTTATAAAGATATGTAATAAAATTTACCTAAACTGATTTTAGCTGCAGATTTCAGTTTTAAAAAAAGAAACGGGAATGCAGAAAACAATAATTTAATTTGGTTGATAAAATACAAACTATAATTCTAAACTATATATACTCGCATAATTTTTTTGATAAAATTTGAAACAATAAATGGGGAGAGGAACAAACTTACATTGCAAAAGCATAGATTTTTTTCAAAAATCAAGAATTTTCATTATTATACTCGCTAACAATATCCACAAATATGCATTTTTATAATTTTTAATTGCAACATTAATCAAATTCAGCAGAATCATTTTTAAAATTAGAGCAATCCATGCATATAAAAGAATATTCCTTATCACTCGAGTCGGATTCCTCAAGTTGAAATTTTCTAACATAAATGCATTGTATGTAAATGTTCAAATTGGAGATGTTTTTGACATTCCATTTTGAATCGCCTTAACTGCATTACCAACTTTAGATGGTGAGTAGCAAATTTGTTTTATGGAAATGCTACCTGCCTTCTTATTTTTAATTGAAGCCATTACTATGTAAAATGAAAACAAACAAAACTTAATCAGTTACTTTTATTTTAGAAATAAACTTAAGTTAGTTGCTTATATTTTAAAAACAAAACTAAATTAGTTGATTTCATTTCATCGAGATATTCTTAAATTTATGTAATGTCTCAAAACACAATAATGAAGTTATGTGGCCAAAACTGGAATATGTAGTGTTCCACTTTTGGCCACCACCCATTTAATCTTAAAAATAATTAATTTTGATATGAATAAAAAGAAAGTTTACCTTATAAACCGCAAGGGTAATAAGTTTTAGATTAATCATTTAATTCTGAGAGCTTGATGATGAAAAACTTCAAATACTTGTTCCTTAACAAAAACCGTAACAGTTGTGAGTATACAATACATGATCATGCATTTAATTTTTTTAGAAGTCGCATGTTTGAGAAAAATGAACCAATCAGATTGAAAATAGTCAAATAAGGATTATTTAAAGTATTGGATTGCTTCTTATTAGTTAATTTGAAATTACTGCTTAATTATTGGAAAAACATATCCAACGTGGCCAAAACTGGAGCATCTACCCTATGTGTGTGTATATGCAAATATATATGTGTATGTATGTATAGGGTTCCCAGTGGCAACTATTTGTTACTAAAATTGGGCCTGGGTGGCCATAGAGACTATTTTCATGTAAAAATGGCCTACAGCTGTTACTGTCTAATAAGAAAACATGAATTTCGTAATAAACCATTTTCAGTTGGTCAGACATGAACAAAAGAAAGATATGACTGGAGTTGTGTCAACATTTTAGGTAATGAGTCATTTGAAGGAATTAAGTTTCCATTACTATTCAATGAGTTGACATATTTTCATGTTTGTGAGCCTGGGTTGCCACCTTGCCTTGGCCACGACCTTTCTGAAGGAATCGTTTCATATGATTTGGCATTATTTGTGAAATATTTTATTAAAGAAAAAAATGGTTATCTTACAAAAAAAATTAAATTTTATAATTTTGAAATTTTCTTATTTGGGAAATGAGTCGAGAAATAAGCCCAATGAAATAAAGGCAGATAAAAATAAAATAACTGGCCATTCATGCAGCCCAAGGTAAACCTGGAGTTTAGGGTGCGTACTATTTTCTCGCCAATTTTCTTTGGAACAAATTTGTTTGACGTTGCCAAACGCTGTTTAGGATGCGCAGTGAGTTTTTTTAGATCTCCTGTGTATTTGATGCTTATGGCATCTCAAAACGAGACATTGACAAGTGTGCACTGGGCAAATTTTTTTAATTTAAAAAACATCAGCGGCTTCACTTTCAGAAAAGTGGGCCCCTCGTAGCTTCGCTTTTGCATTGAGAAACGAACCACACAGGAAAAGCACGAACACAGGAAAACCACAATGTCTGAAGACGATGAGACGTAGCAAGGGAACTATTGTTTCCAGAAAAAACACTCCTTGTTAGATATTTGCAAGCCATAATTAGCAACACAGAAAAAGAGAATCAATAAATTAAATGAACGAAAATCTTCAGAAGAGGAGCAAACGGTTATTGAAAAATATCGTTTGGTAAATGATCAAGAATTCCAAATGAAGTATTATTCAAATTCGTACACCGACCAATGGAAATGAGGTGAAATAAAGGGCATGCGCCGTAGACCTGTAAACAAATCACTGTCGGCGCATGCTCAAACGACGCCGAAAAAATTTTCAACTTGCATCCAAAACAAATATTCTGGCACACTCTTCTCTTGGCGACAAACAACTGGCGAGCTTACAGGAAACGAAGTGAGTATGCACCCTAAACTCCAAGTTAACCATTTTTATTATAATGTACTAAACAAACAGCTCCAGATCAGCGCACATCTACATGCTCAGCTAACCGAAATGAGCTCAAACATATGTTTACTTTATATTTTTGAGAAGCTCCTGTCAGCTATTGCATTATCTTCGGATGTACACATGCATGCAAAATTTCAGCTCGGTCGGTTGATGGGATGTTGGGGGAAAATCTTATGCAATATTCAAATATTAGTTAGCTTATCATTTAATGATTTGTTTTAAGATGCGAAGTAATTTGTTGTTCTAAAAACAGCTTTCTATGACTTTTCAGCATGGAAAGCATAGAAGACATTGGAGTTGCAGCAGAATGAGATAAATATCTCCAAGAATCGTATCAACAGCAATTCTTCGACCGATCCAACCAAGAAAACTAATTGATGCCTGGAAGCAATTAGGTATGTGTATTTATAACAAAAAAAAAATTATAACAAACTAAATTTGTTTTAAATATATTAAAGTTATAAATTTCAAAGTAATTCATTTTTTTATGTTTAAATGTTACATTGTATTCTAATATATATATTTTATTATTAAAATAGCCTTTTTTACATGAGGTGAAAAAAAAAATTAACTTTTGTGGGTAGGTAATAGGCTTAATAATTCTTGTCAGTTTGTATGT
>BGPR01047220.1:0-11844 GCA_013235015.1 Araneus ventricosus
GGAAGGAACAGCAATTGAACACAAGCAGCTAATCATTCCCTAACTACACAAATATGGTGAAATTTGAATAAGCAAAATAGAAATATCTATTGTAAACACGAATGCAGTGTATAAGAGGAAAAATTACTTAGATCAGCATAGATTTTAATAAATGAAACATTAAGGTTGAAAACACACCAATATACAAGAATGAGTGATGCAATTTCAGGTTGCTGCTAAAAGAAGTTTCAAATCAGTTACTAAAAATTTTTTAGAGGATCTAAAAGAAGTTTTTAAATTAAAAACAAAGCATCCACAAAATCGCTTCACAATTCAAAAAAATTATTGAAAAGACAATTGATGAGATATGCTGATCAAATTTGTCCTAGGTACCCAGATATTATCCAAGTTTGTGATTGCATTGCCTTCTTGTATTCAAGGTTCCCTAATGATGAAAGAGAGGTTGCTGAATAAACCTCCACAAAATGGGTACTCGTCTAGAAAAAGCACAACATGTATCGTGGTTTATTGAAACAAATTTGGATGTGTATACTCAGCGGAACTACGCAACTTAGTTTTGAAAACATCTAACATAATGTTTGCCATTAATGCATGGCACAAAAAATCTATGGAGACAGTGACAGAATTTAAATTGACAAACAATGTTGAATAAAATAAATAAAAAAAAATTAAGGTGTAAGCTTTTATTCAAAATGCACTTTAAATGAGAAAATACGTTTACACATTATAATTTCGCCAAAATGAACTCAAAAGTAAAAAATAATTTTTCTGATTACAATAAAATGCATGGCTCGAATAAAAGCATGGGTGCCTTATATAGCACCTTATATTTTGTGTATATTTCCTTAAACAAATGGAATATTCCTAGAAGGTAAAGGTGCCCACGCTTTTATTCGAACCATGCATTTTATTGTAATCAGAAAAATTATTTTTTACTTTTGAGTTCATTTTGGCGAAATTACAATGTGTAAACGTATTTTCTCATTTAAAGCGCATTTTGAATAAAACCTTATACTTTAAAAATTTTTTTATTTATTTTATTTTCTACTTTTTAGTGACGGCTGGTACAAATACACACGACATGTTAGGCATAGTAAACCAAATTCAATTATTGAATTCTCCAATATAAAACGCATATTAAAATTATTATATATTTATGTACAATGACATTTTTAAAATGATTTAATGACATTAACTTTCCGAAATATAAATCCGTAATATATTACGTGATAACTTACAATTATTATCAACAATGTAATAGAAGAAAAAAAATCGATGTACACAACTTTCTCTTTTTGCTTTTGAGTGCGAAATGTTTGGAGCACACGAAGTAAAAAAAAATCTGGTTATTGGTGAATTCTAATAGAAAGTAAACCCAAGACGCATAGAAACATGAGCTATGCCATTCATCAGTGCAGGGTGTTGTTACAACCCTACGTAATGTGAGGTTACCACCTTCCAAACTTTATTGCACAAATATAGGGCTAAAATTTTAATATCATTTTGTTAGGTTTAAAATAGGTATAGATTGCAAATTTTTTGCATAATATTGTACTGTTGCTGGAAACCCACCACTGTGCTAAAATTCAAAGCTATAGCTCAATTAGAAGTGGGTAAGAAATCGACCTCAAGATTTGAGGATCCAACAGTCAAGTTGAATAAAAGTTTATAATAAAGAAAGGAGTGGACTTGTGCCATCATCTTGCTATAGAGAACACGGTGATGGTTGTGGGGGGAATCAAGCTTTGTCTAGATGTATTTTGTGGAATTAATGGCATATACAAGTGTATCAAATCAAGCAAAAAGGAAACCTTTAATTCTACTTGTCATTTTGAAATAATTTCCAAAGATGTGAAAACTCATTTAAAAAAAAAATAATAAAATCTTGAAATTGAAAAGTGACTTTGTGAGCACTCTGTATTATTCCACAGTAAAATTCCCCGAGTTATTTAACTTCCACTGAAAAGGAAAAGAGAGAAAGATATGAATGAACTTCAGTCTCTTATAATTAAACTGCAATTCATCTTTAACAACAATTTTGACTTGGAGCCATAAAAAAAAAGTTTTCTTCAAAAAATATTCAGCCTGAAGTTTCAAGTGAACAAATTGACAGATTGGAGAAACACTGGAAACTAAATCCTAACAAACTACAGTATTCGCATTATATTAGTTACAAATAATTTAATAGTGCGACATTCTAAAATTGATTCTGTCTATAAATAAATTGATATGAACTGCTGGAAAATTAATATTGGATAATTTCATTCATTTTCATAAGAAAACAAGCCAAAATAAAAAAATAATTCTTTTTAGGATTCATTTAAAATTGTTATCATAAAATAGCTTACTCTTGAACTACACTAAAAACTGTACCAAGTTCAATGAAAAATTGTAGTTAAACGATAAACATCACAAATACTCGACATAGTCAGTCCAATAAATAGGTGAACTAAGAGGGTGGCCTTGAAATGACATTTACCCACATGCTCTATCTTCTCCGTTTGCTGGAAAGCCATAACAGTATCAGCAATCACCAGATTGTCGAGGCAAGCATACCGCTAAAGGCAGAATTTTGTTTTGTATGTGTGGCATTCTATGCTTTGCAAGACTGAACATCAACTGTTTCGTTAAACTTAGTTTAAACTCTAATGAAATGTTTAGGGTCATTTATGGAGATAACACTGAAAGGATGACGCAATGCTGAGACAACTGTCGTGTTGATGAAAACTTCGAACACTCGTGGTCTCTTATGCTTTCTGATTAACAATTCTGTTTGGATGCTTGCTGGTAAAATGAATTTTGGAAAATGATCTACAGACAATATTCGGATAAAACATTTAAGGTCCAGAAAATTGTGCACAAAATTAGTTCTAAAGTCCCGCACATTCAACAGTGATGGTTCAGAAATTTCTAGTAGTAATTCAATCATTGAGTTAGATCGCTCTTTCTGCTCACCACACACCCCCTTGATAACTTTTTGTTTCTGAAATGCAAAATGCTCATATGGGAGGGGGGGGGGGGGCCCACCCCAGGGATGATTTTTTTTTTAAATTTAAAACCCACACCGGTCCGGCCTACCCGAAAGGGTGTAAGGCCTTTAGCAGACTGGTGGGGAGCCACAGGGATGATGTAGTGACAAAATGTGAAGCAATGAGCTGGCTGAAGAGCCTGACTTCCGATTATGTTTCGAACAATATAAGCAGTGATGGGACAAAAGTCAGACGAGGTGTATTTTGAAGTAGATGAGGTGTATTTTGAAGGGATAAAAGATTAAGGTACCCTAAATTTTATAAAATTAAGTTTTATGGCTTCAGGTCAAGTATTTATTGGACAGACTATATATTTTGGTCGTTTTTTTTTTAACTTCAAATGCAACACAACAATCTCAAGATAAGGAATATGAAGAAATGATTAACTTACATTCATCCAATAGTTATAAATTGTCTCGAACACAAGTTCTAGACAGACGGGATTTTCATTTTCAACCCATTTAATGCTGGAATCCAGACATTTCAAAACATTACAAACAATTTCTTTGGCAGAATCGATGCTGTGAGATTTCTTTAGGCAGTCTATTTCTAAGTTGTCTTCTTCCGATTTCTTAGATGAAAGAAAGCAAACAATAAATGATATATTAAGCAATAAATACAAGAAAAATTTTACATGTATTAAATAAAAACAAGAAGTGCACAGATTTAGTGGCATAACTATAGGCTGACAGGACTGTCAAAATGCCAGGACACCCCAACCTGAGGTGTTATACGAGCACATACATACTATGACCGTCTAACCCTCCAGGAATGAAAAATAAAATTTTTGTAATAAAATCAATGCAGTGCCAAATAATTTTAATTAATTGTAAAATAGTGCTAATTTACAAAAAATAAAACAGTCGTGTTAAATGAATATGTAAATAAATAAATATTTACTTGCAGCTAAATTATAAGATCCTTTAAATTCAAACAACAATAATCTGAAGAGCGATTAAACATCTTTAAAAAATTAAGCACTTTTAAAATTAATTATAGAGACGAGTTTCATTTCCTAAAGGTAACACTCTAAAGATTTGCATTTGGCCTCTGTCTATTGTTTAGCAACAGATTCGGAAACCTTCCGCGCTTTTGCGCATGCGCCGGGTGGAGTTATTTTCATCAAAATGGGGGGAAAGTGAAGAATGGAAGGGTGATGTTTATATTTTACTAAATGTGATCTAACAAAGAACTCCAGAGATGCGCTCATATGACTCATTGCTCTAGTGTAAAATCGTCCGAAAGTGGTAGTCTGGGAACCCGTAGCTGAACAGTAGTTATGCCACTGCGCAGAATACCAAGAAGGCTTTTTCAAGACATAAGAATCTCCCCTCGACTGTCTCGTATACTATCACAATATGACATGGTTTATGTTAAGCTTTGTAGTATGGTGAAGAGAATCACTCGATTCTCTTGCATGGTGCATTTGCACCAAATCTGTTAAAGGTAAGAGGTCCAAACTTGATACTCCTCAAGAACTTTGGTGATATGCGAAATTTCATCTATTCAGTTTGTCGTGTTTTTAACTAATCGTACTTACACCCATACAGAAAGGCAGAATTCCTGAGGACAGATTTCACCCAAAATTTGACAGATATACACCATTTTGGTGTAAATACCACATACTAAGTTTAATCCTTTTAGTTTCTTGAGTTATCGTGTCGATAGACATAATTCCAAAAATTATTTTTCAATCTAAGGAATTCTGAAAAGTATAAAGTCATCAATTCACAGTTCATGACCCCTAGAATCCCAAACCACCCTTCGTTAAAAAGTTTATATAAATATAGATATATATGTATAACGCTTTTTCCCCTGTTATCTTATAAACACGATAACTAAAGTAATTTTTATTTAATTTTAACCAGCATGGGATATGTTGTAAGGATAGTGAAAGTCTCGATCCAGTTCGTAGATGGGCTATCCAGCTCAAAGGGGGTGGAATTTTCATTTCCCCATAATTCCTTTACAATTAAAAATGGAAATAAAATTCAAATTAGGCAAATTAACGCCTTATCATAACGAACAATTTTTGCATTTAAACTTTTTCGAGAACTACAATAGCTTAGGAGTTATGAGCTGAAAAGTCATTTTCCCTCTTCCTCTCCCCCCTAACTTAAAGTATCTTTCAACCTATGCATGTTATCCCTTGTTGGAAAGCTCTCGTCATTTGCAGTCTCTTCCACCCTCTTTTATTCTTGCAGCTATAATCCTTATGAAAATAGAGGGCGAAATGTTCTTTTCCTTATATTTCCAGACTAAAAGAATCTATCTTTGCCTTCCAGCTTGCCGACAGTGATTTTTTTTTTTTACAGTTGCAGTATCTCCTCTTTCTATATTGTGCACAAACAAATTGATGAAGCTGATTGATGAATTTTATAAATATTCACTGTGATGTCCGAGATATGAGAACACAACCAAACATAAAAAACTGAACTTGTAAAAATATAGAATCATTGATATGTTATCAAATATTTTAAAAATTTCAGTTCTTAAATGCAGTTTAAAGAAAAAGCAATATTTGATTTCTAAGATTCAAAAGAAACTGCTTTGAATTTTCCAATTTGAAAGCATCCAGTGTGATATGCTGTGTTAACGTTTTAGTTGAATATAGCTTCAGCATTAAAATTACATTTTTCAAACAACAGAATATGCAGTAAAAACTGGATAATAAACAACAGTTGTTCAGAAAGACAAATCAACGAAACAGCTTTCATAGATATCTGCTTTTAATTCACGTGCCTAAGAATATTACATGTAAACTTTTTGTTTTGTGAAGCAATTTCTTTAATTTATAAAGATGGCAAGCTAATTTTACACTCAATTATGAATCAAATTGTTAACATTAAATATGGTAATAAAATCTTTAAAAGACAAGAATCAATTTCAATATACAGTCAAGCATCGCAAAACCGGACATCCAAAATCTGGAATGAGCCAAAATCCGTACCTTTTTATCCTGTAACCTGCCCCCCCCCCTCCTCCAAAAAAAAAATCCTAACTTTTATCTAACAAATCGGCACCCAGAGTCAGCAGGACATAATGGTGATACATAAAATAAAAGAGAAGTTACTTAATCAAAAACCAAAACTAATGAAGCAACTCACTTTAAATTAAATGTTTTGTAAAAATGTTAAAATTAATAAGAAAAAACATTAATTATGTTTATAAATCAAAGAAAACAAGTAATAAATAAGTTTTTTAAAAAAAATTAAATTGAATTATGTGTTTTATGATGTTAAATTCACTTCCAATATTGAAACAATCCAAGATCCGGAATTGCAGAAGTCCCGACGATTCCGGATTTGCGACGTTAGACTGTATTAGGCAATTTTGTAAAGTTGTAGATCACTTTCACATAAGGAAGAGTTGGATAATTAGTTGGGAATTTAAATGTAGTAAGGTAAGATGTTATACCATGCTATTAATAGATAGAAGTTGTTGAAATATCTTGGATAATGCACTGATGCTTCTAATCTGGCCATTTTCATTTCTGGCTAAATTCATATGAATGAAATACATACTGAAGTCTACATTGTGAAGGAATTAGCACACAATAAACTATTTGTGCCTATGCACATCTTTTCCCTACATGGAAATTACAGAATAATGTACACAAATTTAGGGATCTATATAAATAGAAGTGAAAAATCATAAATAGTTCGTATACTATAGAAATCTAGACTATTGAATAATTTTCCAAATTTTGCTCATAAATACTGCAGAGCAGAAGGAAGGTTTTATTGAAAGCTTCATGGCAATGCATTAAATAGAGTTTTTTTTTATTAATTAAAAACATGTTTCAAAGAATAGTAAAGATTATTTTATCTTTAACTGTTCCCATTCCTACACAGGATTTATTAGAGATACAGTGGTACCTTGAGATACGAGAGCCCTGACATACGAGTTATTTGAGATACGAGCGCTGTCGAGCAGCGAAGTTTTGTTTTGAAATACTAGCGACATTTGAGATAAGAGGAACGGCCAGCTGCGATGCTGCACACGGCCCACCCAGTTTATTGCGCCTGCGTCTGGTGCATTATCCCACTTATTCCCCCAGTGTGCTTGTTTACCTCGCTGTCGAAGCATCTTTGCTAAGTTTTTCTAGGGCTTTGCGCTTTTTATGCATTTACATACTACTTTATCACATTTCTTTCTATAACCATGGGTCCGAAGAAAGTGAATGGAAAGGTCAGTGCTCAGAAGAAGATGATGTCTATTGAATTAAAGCGTGAAATCATAGAAAAAAATGAGCAAGGTGTGCGAGTAGCTGACTTGGCGAGGCAGTACGGGCGTAGTACTTCAACGATATGCACTGTGCTTAAACAGAAGGAATCGATAAAGGGTATAACGCCAGCTAAGGGCGTTACAATAATTTCTAAGCTCCGGAGCTCTCTCCATGAAAAGATGGAGAAACTGCTGATGGTTTGGGTGATGGAGAAGCAGCTTAAAGGCGATACCTTAACACAGGGCATCATATGCGAAAAGGCACGAGCGATTTGCTGAATCAGACCCCACGCACTTCCACGGACGAGGCATCGGAAGACTCGTTTAAAGCCAGTCGAGGCTAGTTTGACAACTTTAGAAAAAGGACCGGCATTCACTCCGTTGTCAGGCATGATGAGGCAGCAAGTTCGGATGTGAAGGCAGCTGAGGATTATCTCAAAACTTTTTCCGAACTGATAGAAGCCAATGGATACATCCCCCAGCAAGTCTTCAACTGTGACGAAACAGGGCTTTTCTGGAAGAAGATGCCGAATAGGACTTAAATAATGGCAGAAGAGAAGATAATGCCAGGCCACAAACCCATGAAGGATAGACTAACTCTTGCACTGTGTGCCAATGCGAGCGGCGACTGCAAGATAAAGCCTCTGCTTGTATACCATTCGGAAAACCCCAGAGCCTTTAAGTCACATAAGATTTTAAAAGAAAAACTGCAAGTTATGTGGAGGGCAAACCCGAAGGCATGGGTCACTAGGAAGTTCTTTGTGCAGTGGGTAAACCTGGTTTTTGGCCCTTCTGTTAAGAAATATCTACAGGAAAACAACCTACCCATGCAAGTCCTTCTCATTCTTGACAATGCTCCTGCTCACCCACCGAACCTCGAAGATGACATCCTCGAAGAGTTCAAGTTTATAAACAAAATTAGAACTTCGAAAAATAAGTTAAAAAATTATAAAAATAGGCATTAATAAAACCTTAAAATAAAACATAAAAAAGCAAAATAGAACGAACAATACATTTACAATGAAAGCAAAATGGAAGAAAATTGTAAAAGAACCAAAATGGCGATTCTCCTCAGAGGCCACACGCCATTGTAGCTCTAAAGCAGGACAAAAATTTTCTGAATAAAGGAAAGACTATTTGTGAAAATTATTCCTTTATGTGGCCTGAATTTTTGTCCAACCCCTGAAAATAGGATAAAAGGAAAAAAAGAAAAAACATGACCGATACCTGTACATCAGAATAAAAAAAAGACAAACCAAAAAGTAATCCTCTTTCAAAAGCAGATGCTCTAAATAAGTGAGGCCGATAACATCAAGAAGCAAGCTCGTAGCGCCATCTATGTAGAAGAATTCAAACTATTCTCCAGAAAAACAGAGATTCTTAAAACTGTTTTTTTAGAAATTTATTGACTTCTGGGAAACAACCAGGATATCCGTTATCTTTTAATATATTTTTTAAATTATCTAAAGCTTTAATAAAAGTATATTGGTTATTACAAATATTTTTAATCCTATTAATTTGAGAAAATATAGAATTTCTTAAAATTTTAAGCTGAAGACATGTATGAAAATTGCAGAGTGTAATAGCTTTGAACTTAAAATCTTTACATTTATCATAAACTCCGACAGAGACTCCTGAATTTATAATTTTAATTTCCAGATCCAAAAAATTAAATTTGTCCACTTCATTATTAGTTTTATTTAATTTAAGCTCCTCTGGATAGCAGTTAAGAATGGAATTAAGATTATCATAATTAAATAATAAAAGGTCATCAATAAAACGGAATCCGAAAACAAGTTCATTCTTAATTAATTCTCTCTCAAATGAATGAAGAAATAAATTGGGCAATGCACTGGAGAAGCAACAACCCATAGGAATTCCAAGAACTTGTTCATAGTAGTTAATTCCATTAAATAAATAATTCTCACAAATATTAGCTCAAATATTAGTCAAGTTTATAAAGGTTCTCTATCTACCACCTAACACCACTCCTATCCTGCAGCCCATGGATCAGCAGGTGATTTCTAATTTTAAAAAGCTGTACACTAAGCACCTGTTCCGGCACTGCTTTGAGGTGACAGAGAACACAAACCTCACCCTTAGAGAGTACTGGAAGGATCATTTTAACATCGTGGTATGTCTCAGAATGATTGATCAGGCCTGGCTGAGTGTTACAACGAGGACCTTGACCTCTGCATGGAAGAAGCTGTGCCCTGATTCTGTAGCCGAAAGGACCTTCGAAGGATTCGAACCCGAAGTGCCAGTGGAGGAGGAGATTGTGTCTCAGGGAAAATCCATGGGCCTGGTGATTGATGAGAGAGACGTGAACGAGCTCGTCGAGGAGCACTCTCAGGAACTGACGACCGAAGAATTACAAGAGTTACAGTCGCAGCAGCATTCGGGGGTTCTGCAAGAAATTGGTTTTGAGGAAGAGCCAGACGTGGAGGATACTATCTCTACAAGTGAGATAAAAGAGATCTTGGGAATGTGGGAGAGTTTCACAGTTCGTGGAAAAGAAACACCCCGAAAAAGTTGCAACTGGCCGTGCATCGGCCGTGGCCGTATTTAATGGCACTTGCCTAACTCATTTCCGCAGCATTCTACAAGGGAGGAAGAAACAAACCTCCTTGGACAGTTTTTTTTTAATCCGGCGAAAAAGGCAAAGACCAGTGAAGAGAAAAGCAGTGACAAAATTTAAGCATACAGTAACATTTAAGTTGTGTGTAAGTTACATTTATGTGACCAAAATACAAATACATATGTATGTACACTTTATAAAACCATTTTTTTTTTTTTTTTGCTTTACATTCTCTTTTATTATGTTTTTATACAATATTTGTCATTTATAAATACATTTTTCTTATTCAAAAACACGTAACAAAAACAATTAGGGGTAGCATTTTTGGGGCTGGAACGGATTAACATAATTTCAATGGGGAAAATTGCTTTGAGATACGAGCAAATTGACATACGAGCAAGGTTACGGAACGAATTAAACTCGTATCTCGAGATATCACTGTATTATAAATTAATTTATTTATTTGTCTCCAAGTTGCACCCCACAATGTTTGTTAAAATTTTGCATCATTCTTTAAAAATAATTAATAATGTATGGAAAAAATTAGCTTTGAGCAGTTTTCAAAAACTATATAATTTGCAATTGATATTCTCATCTTAATTAAAAATAAAGTTGCAAATGATAAGAGAATTTTGTGCATTAAAACATTTTATGTAAAAGTATCTTTTTATGTTAGAAATATTGAATATATTTTTTAAAAATGCATTTATTTATGTGTTTTAAATGCAATTTTTAATAAAATTTTCTTTGACTACCAGTGATTATCCTATCACTTTATGTAATTAAATGATGTTGTGTATAATAAAATGTTATAATTAACACACAAATTGCTGAATTTAACGGGGCTCTTTTTAGAGTCATAATATATTAAGAAATATATGTTATTTACTGGTAATATGTAGCTTTCTTAGATACTGTCAAATGGAGCTGTCAATAACTATAGGAATGACCTTATCTTCAAATACACAATTACCTTGAACACTATCTTCACTGAAAGCTGCATGTCAATCTCAGTTTTGTGTTTACCATCCCAGGCAAGGCATACGTTTTTAATAAAATTCTGGATTACAAACTCAACTTCAAATATTGTCCATGAAGACATCACAGTGAGACACCAAACAAATTTTTCCGTCTCAGTCTAATGGAAAAAGGGAAATCGTATATTTATAATATAAAATTAAACACTCTTAATGTGCTAGATCTACATAAATAAAGGTGAAAATTCATGAACAGTTTATGCACAACAGAAATTCACACTACTGAATAGATTTTATTCAAATTTTCCTCACAAATCCTAGGCAGAATAAGGAAGGTTTCAGCGAAGTTTCGTGATAATTAATTCAATAGTCAATTTCCTATTAACCCTTTCAGTCCCAAGCACAGAATTATCCATTCTAAAATTTGAGAAATGTACTCATTTTGGGCCTAAGATGAAAGTTCAAAAAGAAAACAGAACATAAAAAAATTAATAATTAAAAAAAAAACAGCCGAAATAAAATATTTTAAATATTTAAAAATAATAATGATGAAATTGTACCTCTAATTTTATTTATGTTATGTTAAAATTAATTTTTATCTCGACTTTTTTCACTGAATGAAGTGAAGTTCAAATAGGCAATTTTTGAATATATAAAATCGATAGTGCAGTCATTTATTGATACGAATAAAAAATATATTTGAAAAGCAGGAAATGCAAAGATTTAATGATGTTCATTTGGTAACAGAGGCAGGTTTACATACCGAACAAAAAAAAAATAATGAAAATGATGATTCCAAATGGCATGAAAGGGTTAACAAAAAATATGTTTCCATATATAAAACAGAATTATATTGTATTGTAATTTATCTTTAGTGTTGTCACTCTTATTGAATGAAAATATTATAGATATTTTAAATCATTCTATTTATTTGCATTTCTGAAAAAAATTACCAAAAAGCTTATTTTTTCTATTGCTATTAATAATTTTAAAGAAAGGTAATGAATTTAATTAAAACACCAGCACCTGGAGG
>BGPR01047221.1:0-11844 GCA_013235015.1 Araneus ventricosus
ACAAATATTTAAACTTGATCAAATCAATGAATAATGATTAAAATCACTAACATAACTAATCTACATCTTTCGGCACATAACTTTACAGAAATAAAACACACCCCTTTTAATTTCGTTAAAATGATTTTGTTGGACGTTATATCACGGGATAAAAAAAAGAATTTATACACTTTCAACAATACATTTTTTTTATTTCTGTCAGCGTCACTTTTTTATTGTTGTCGTAACAATGTTCTTTAAAGTAAACGACTTCAACAATAAAATAAATTTTGAATTGCGCTGTAACAATGAAAAGTATTGTTATAAAGTATCCCAAACAATGAAAAGCATTGTTGTCAGTTAGTTTTTAATTAATATCTTTTTCACTAATTAAAATTTCGAAATTTAAATGGCCGAAATGGCTTCCCTGGATTATTCCCCATCTTTTGGTACCTTCCGCGCGCTTCTCCGTTCGGCGGTTCGTGAGAAGATAGAGGGACATACATACATACATACATACGTTTGTTTACCTTCGAATTTTAATAGAGTAGATTAGCCCAAATCTTTCTGTAACGCTCACATGGCTACGTGCCTGGGAGATTCAGACGGTGTGTGCGTCTACAAAATAACATTTGGTTTGGCTACGTGTCAAAGAGATTCAGATGGTTGTTTACGTCTAAATTAGCATATACAGGGGATAAATGGACATTACTCCTATTTGACTGTTTATTTTATTTATTTTTGTAGCCGAATTTAGCAGCTTCCTTTCTTTTTTATTTTATGTTGATTCATCGGATTGAATTATGATATGTCCTTCGTTTTCTTTCCTTTTATTTAATTCATTCACACAGAACTATTTATAACAGTTCAGTTTTTGTTAAAATGTTTCTTTCTTTTTCGTATTTATTTTTGTAAATGAATATTTATATATTTTATATTTAATATTTTTCCAATTACCGTTCTTACACCGAAAGGCTCCTTTTACTTAAAGATTTGCATTCATCACTTAATAATTTTTTTAAATTTTGTTTTTCTCTTACTGGATTTTGCATTATTTTTACTCGGACCAAACGAAAGTTAGTATCAGTTGATTCATCAGTTCTATTTTTCATGCTTTTCTTTTATTTTTTACGCACTCTGCATGAGATTTTCTCCAACAACTTTCGTTAGTAAATCTGTGACAATCAGATCCGAGATATTGTTGGCAAGCGAAAAGCCCGTCTTAGACGGACACAAATCTTATAGTATAAAATAATTAAGTGATAGTGATTCCTTTGGTCTTTTCATCTATGGGGTTGGAAGGTCCAAACATTCACATTTTATATTAAAATAGGAACAAAATTTCAAAATTGCATTTAATAAATATATTTTTTGTTTTTCTTTACGTGAGTTTAATAAAGGGAGAATATTCAATTAAAAAATGAGAAATGAGCTCATAAATCGCCAACTTATATTTATGAATTGTAATAAATTTTACCTTAAACTGAGAACCATTTTATGCTCCTTCTAAATTTTGAGCTGAAATAAACTCTTCTGGGAACTCTTCTGCTCCAAAGGACAGAATATCAATACAGGCAAAACCAGCGGGAGTGGCCTCCCCTAAACTTTCTCGTATGCTTTCCCAAAAAGGTGCTGTTTCCCCTCCCACCGCGTGGATAAATTAGAAGACCACATACCAAATTTCAATTATCTGATGTAAGTTACTAAAAGATTTGCACACATCTAAGCAGCCTTTTAGCTTGCCAGCAATATCTCCGATCTGATTGTTACAAATTTACTACCGATAGTTGTAGTTGAAAATATCATGCACATTGGCAGAGTGCTTAAGAAATTAAAAAAGCATGAAAAACAGAACTGATGAATCAATTGACACTAATTTTGGTTTGTTACTTTATAACTTTACTTTTAACAACTACTCTCGTTCTGTCAGAGTAAAAACATTTCAAAATCCACTCAGAAAAAAATGCATTACGAAATATACAAAATAAAACTAACCGCAATCAAATATGCAACTCTTGAAAATGTTTCGGCGTGAAAGAAAAATTAAAAGAAAACACTCCATAATTAATTCACTTTTATTCGAGAAGAATTTGGCGGTGAGCCAAGATGACCGACCGTATTACGGGAACTGAGGTAAGCAGTACGCATGCGTGTAGAGATGACGGATTCTCTTCAAAAGTAAATTATACGGACCGACAGGCAGTCAACCCTTTGACGGATTTGGCCCAAAATTTTATACGGACCTACATTCATGACGATAAAACTGTGTACCAAATTTTATCCATCTGGCTTTTCAAGTTTTTGAGTTATAGCGTTCGCATGACCTCGAACATGCAGACAGACAGACTTCCCGTTGACGGATTTTGTCCAAAAGTTGATAGAAACCTACAAATTATGTTTAAAGATCACATACCAAATTTCATCCCCGTAGCTCTAATAGTTTTCGAGTTATCGTGTTCACAGACACACACACAGACAGACATAATTCCAAAATTGTGTTTATCGGAATCAGGGAGGTCTAAAACGTGGAGATTCGTCAAAATCTCGAGTTCGAATTTTTTGACGATTACAATACTTTCTCTTTGTATACTTCGTATACGAGAAAGTAAAAAGAGTGGATTGTCCGATCGATTGTCCGAAAAAAGATAGAAAAATTTGAATTAAGAAAAGCTTCGACTAAAAATGAGTACAGCAAGAGAAAACGACAATTTTTAAACTAAAAATGGCAAGTAAAGATTTATTCATAATATTTAAATTTTAATAAATAATAATGCCTAATGAATTATTTAATAACGTGAGATTTTAATAAATAACGTAATGATAAATATTGTTAAAATAGTTAATAATTTTGATACACTTACTTAAAAGTTAACATTTGAATTTTAAAAAATTCAGAAAATGTGAAATTTTTTATTGCTTTTTTTGCTAGGTGTATTTGCACAGCAGTTAAATTTTCGAGTGAGTACGGACGTATTTAGCTAAAAAAAAAAAAAATAGAATTAATTTAAAAAAATTATCGTTTTCAGTCATGACTTCGAACTAAGCAAAATAAAGTCGAAATGAGTTCATATTTTAACATTGTGTTAGTGGGAAATTCAAGAGATCAGAGAAAAAAATCGAGTTACAGACTAATTCGAATCAAAAGCGTGCGAATTAACCATTGAAACCAACCAAATTCCATTTTAATAATAAAGATTAAACGCACCTCTTTTAAAGCAGATTTAACATAGAAGTCACAATATATATATCGCAGTATTCTTTTTCAGCTTCTCCCCACTTTCTGTATTGAAAAAAGGAAAACTGCCTTACTCCTAATCTGCGGTCTTTAACCTTGCTAAAAGTTGGAGATAGTGTCCAACAGGAACTTAGAGACATTTGTGGTGTAAAAACAACTGCATTCCCTGTCCAAAAATATATTAGGGTCGGCCTACTTTGAACCCCTTTTTTCAGAAGCTGCAATCCGAAGGCATCATCAAATTACCAGTGGCGTTTTTTCGCACAGGTACTACAGGCTCTCGCCTCGTGCCTTGAGCCCTGACGGGCCTCAAGATCTATTTGATATACATCGCAGTGCAAATCCGACAGCAAGTTTACAACATTAGGGAGGGGGAGGGGCCTCAAATCAATTTTCTGCCTGTGACTTCATATTGCAAAAATCCGCCATTGCAAATTACACAATGTTTAAGATGTTAACTGGTGTTTCCAAGGTAGGGAAAGAAATGAATTTAAGAAATTGCTTCAGTGGTTTAGTTTCGATGTTTCTGGACAAATTTATCATGATTTTGTAAGATGAACGCTGATATTTTATATAAGAAAGAACGACTCCAAAAGTCAGAGCTAGATATAATTTTTCCCATATTAAACACATGCAAAGAAAATGAATAAAAAGATGTTACCGAAGGATTTAAAAAATACTTTTAGTACCTTTCCAAAAAGGCTTAACTTTTCTTGTTTAAGAATTCTTCTTTTTATCTAAAAATTCTAAAATATCTCCTGCTTTTGGAAACCAAGGGATACATATATTTAGTAGAGAAAAAAAGAAATAAAAAGTTCCCCAATTTTTTTGTTGTTGCTCTTGTATGTTAATTGAACCGCTGTTCATGTACTAAATCAAACCACTAAATTAAATTACCTTGAAAATAATGCATAAAAAGACGTATCACGATGTGCCTTGTCCCCCAAAATTGCGTGGTGCCTATTTTATCTGTTTAATTATCCGGCTCTCTGCAGTGCTACACCTGTGAAATCAATTTACAGATCACCGACGATCCCAATTTTGGCTAAAATGGACGTATCAATAAAGAAATATCGTCTTTTGCCTATCTCGTTCTCCACAGAAAACAAGTTTTCTGTGTGACCAGCAGAGTAATGTCACACTCGGGCTTGTTTTCCCCAACGTTTCGGTAGTCTGTTTTCATTCACACGCTTATTTTTTTAAAGCAGAGATGAAGAAACTTTCTTGTGTGGAGAGAATTCTGCAATGTCGTAAATTCGCCATCGGCTCACCACTGCGATGTTTATAGCATAGATTTTGAGGCCCCTTAGAGTAGAGGCTGCCACCTCTAACACCTGTACGGAAAAACGCCACTGACGCCAAGGAGTCTTGGCTGTTCTCCCCTGCCTCCTCATCACTCATGGAAGCGAAAAGCTCTCTGGACTGAATCCGCCCTAGACAATAACATCAATACTGGAGATTAAACCTGATTAAGCACTTCATTAAATAACCAGTCATTATTATGATATTACTAATTTGTCATTATTAGCCAGGATTTAAAACCCAAGCTTTATATTTAATCTAAATCTTGGAAACTAATGGTTCTTCTAGATTAAAAAAAATTAAATAAAACTTTTTGGTATTTAAATAGTGGTAAAACTTTTCTAAACACATCTGTGAACAATTAAAAGTTTTTTTTTTTTTTTATACGTCATTTGATATCTCAAGTATCTTAGGAAAATGATTACAGATTTCTTTGAAGATAATGAACTTCAACTTCAACCTTCTGTTCGCCATCTACAGAATAGACCATGATCTTAGAGCTACCAAATTTGACACAGGCCCTATACTATGGAGGGTGAGAATGTGTATCTCGGAGCATTTTTTTCCCAAATTTTAATTATTTAAAAATTAAGGAAATTTTGGTCGTTTGCGGTCTCTTTTTCCGCCATTAACTTCCGAAGTAAATGTCGTACCAAAATTATTTTTATACTATTTTAAAGTGCGAAATTTCATCTTTCTAATGTTGTTAGTTTAAGCTCTGTAGATTATTTTGGAGAATTTTAAAGTGTTTTTGAAAGCATCGTCTATTGTTCCGCAAATCGATGAAGTTCACCGAATCGACAACAACCCTCGTGAAAAGTTCACCGAAAATTGTTCCCTCCTAGAAGTGGGAGAGGCACGTTGCGCTCTTTTTCTTCTTCTGATACTCAAGTTGACTAGAGAGCACTTCGATGTTTTGAGGTTGGCTTTTGAGAGAATATTCACAATTCACTACCGCAAAAAGTTTTTTCCTCGAAATTTTAAGTTTTTTCAATAAATTAAGTTAAGATAAATCCTTATTTTTTACAATTTTCAAACATTTTAAGCGTGTTTTAGGCGTAAACCACTTCTAATCCATTTTAAAATGGAGAAAGTGATATTTCCTCTGATATTAAACTTATGCTATGCGACTTTTTTGGGGGGAGGGGGGATTTTTTCGATTTTTTAGACCTGTTTCAAATTATACATGCCTAACCAATCCTTTAACAAACTTAATTCGAATACCACAAACAGAACGAAACAGATAATGAGACATCGAATTACAAAAGAATTGAAATAGTTCTTTTGCTCTTATAAATGTATTTTTTATATATAAATTTATAATCGCTTTCTGATTGCATATGATTGATTATATTTAAATAGTATCTAATACTGGCTCGAATTATAGAGGTTATTGCATTTCTTTTATTCAAAATTTTTTTTTAATTTTTATACTATTTTTCTTAAAATTAAAGTGCATTTCAAATTGTAGCAAGAAGTTCGAATTAATATTTGAGAAGTAGTAACTAATAACTGCACTTGTTTAGAGTTCTGCGAACCTTACATTTGATTTATGGACTGAGAAACTTAGAACTTTTAATTTATGCATTAAACTAATTATTTCATCTAAAAAAGTCAACGAAAAATTAAATTTTTCATGACATTTTTATTGATTTATAATAATCATTTGTTTGAGTTTTCAGTTTTTTTCCTCCCTTTCAAAAATAACAATTTAATACAGTAGACTCTCTCTAATCCGACACATATGGGACCGGACACCTGTTGGATTATAGAGAGTGTCCGGACTATACAGGGTCCAACAGAAAAATCATGTACTGAAAAGGGGAAGGTTTCAAGTTTTAACAGGAAAGAATGGCTCATCACCAAGTAACATGTTCCAACAGGTGCGTCGGACTAGTGGGAATGTCGGATTAGAGAGAGGGTACTGTATGTTCAAAAATTTTAAGCGGAAATTACTTCATCGGATAAATAGCTTTAACTACAAATTATTAACTTAAAAATACACAATAACAACTATTTAAACAAGCTACATATGTTGCATTTTGTTGATGTAACTAAATTATCATAAGTTATAATAGGGGTGAACCAGCTGATCGCTGAAGGCGGCTAGAATATATATATATTTAGTTAAATATTTCAAATAATCAAAACATGTGTTATATTTTCAATATATACATATATTAATCTAAAAATTAAAATCAAATTACCTTAACAATAATCATACAAATGAAATACAAAAGATAGTTTGATTATAGACTATTACTACTATGAAAAAGACAAACCAGAATTGGAATTCCAACAATCGAATGCCAATCGGTCTTGGGAACCGATATTTGTCGCATTAATTTAGATTTGTGGCACCAACCATTTGCGAAAGCCAATTGTTGGAAAAACGAAAAAATAGGGGAATAAATCTCCAAAATCTTTCAAGATTAGAAACGAGAAAGTATAACTTAAAGCATATCTATTCAATAGTCTTAATTATTGTTATGACTTGAACGTTATCCTAAAGACAGTTCCGCATTTAAAGTGAAAATATTACTTCTAAATTAGGCTTTTAATACTATAATGAACCACATTAAAAAATTAACTATAAATTTAAATTTAATCTTTTATAATAATACATATTATTTCGGAAATGTACAGAAAAATAAAAAATGAATATCTGATGCAATCTTATTCTTAATCTAGTGGCGCCATCTAATTATGAATGAAGTTTGTGGTCACCGTCACTGTCTCGATGTCGAATTTTTTGACGATTACAATACTTTCTCTTGGTATAAGGGAAAACAAAAATTGTGTAGCATTCGGGAATTCAGTCATATGTAAAGTGGCAATAGAATATTGTTAAGAATATTTTGTCTGGCGAGTCAAATAATTTTGCAGTAATTTTTATCACAATGAGGAATATCTTTACAAAAGCGAAAGGTATTTCATAAATTCTTCTGTTATAAATTACTAATTTTATTAACTTACACTTAAAATACGGATTAAATAGTTAATTTTTATGTTAACACGCATTAAACTTGGCTAATTTTTGAGTAAGAATGTGGGTTTTATTCATTATAGCAACTTTTCTTAATTAGCAATGAATTTGACTAGCTGATCCTCGGGGTAAAAATATTTTCATGACTAAGCACTTAAAAAATACTTTAAATTTAACTAAACAGTTTTCCCCTGCAACGCCTTTCGTTGATTTTTGTTCGCCATCCCCCGTGTCCCAGTGGCGTTGCGAGAGTAAGTGTCGCCCAAGTCATAATATGATTTTTTCGTCTCCGGTCATCATTAGTGACCTAGCTTGAGTAAAGGTGTCCGGGACAATATATTTTTTCGCTCCCTCATCGTATTCGACTTTAAAAAATGATATAAACCCATTAACGTTTTGTCACCATGGCCAGTGGCGTAGCAAGAGTAAGTGACGCCTGAGTCATAATATGATTTTTTCGTCTCCGGTCATCATCAGTGACCTAGCTTGAGCAAAGGTGCCCGGGATATTATATTTTTTCACTCCCTCATCGTATTTGACTGTAAAAAGTGACATAAACGCATTAACGTTTTGTCGCCATAGCCAGTGATGTAGAGGCATTTAATGGCGCCCTGGAAATAATATGTTCTTTTTTTTATCATATTCGTTATCAGTGGCTTAACAAGCGTAAATGGCTCCAGGCGTATGGTATTGTTTTTAGGCGCCCTCAGCTTATTTCGCTTTAAAACTGGAATAAACTCAGTAATGGCGCCCCTTAAAACTGGCGCTTTGGGTATATATATCCCCCTTTCATCGGTCGCTGCGTCACAGCCGTGTCCATGGCCTCTGGGCCAGCAATTATACCGCTCTCCTCTTTTTGTATCCGTTCTTTGAACCACTTGGGACGTATCCATAATCCTTGGAATTTCATTTTCTTGTCCCAATCATTGCAATGGCGACAACAGACGTTCCTTCACGTAGTGCTTTTTAGTTCCGTGTCGCGAATTACCATTTTCTAATTTTTTTGTGTGTCTGTGTGCATGATTGGAAAAACACCGCATACTGTTTCATCTTTTCCTCCCTGTCCTCTGCCTTCGATGGGAACGGGACTCAGCAACATTGAATGACCACACGAAATGGTTAGGAATATTTAATAAGTTGGAAAATTTAAACGTTGATATTCATAATAATTAAATTCAAGTCATTAGATATTTGCGTGCGTGTTAAAAGATATACATATTGCGAAATAAAAGCGTGAGAAAAAATTTTTCAGTTCTGTTAATGTCCAAAGAGCGTAATACTTTTGATCATAAATATAAAAGCAGCAAAAAAAACGTGAATAAAAGATTGATAAAACAATAAAATGGATTTGAATTTAAGTACAACAATACAAAGTATTGTTATAAATTGTATATAAAATGAACTTTGAAATGTTTATGAAAATTGGAATGAAATTGGTATAATTAAAAAGATAATCTTGTAAGATGGTATGTCAATCAGTTTTGTGCTATGTTTATTTCAGAAGTTATTGGTTAAAAACTTTTAAAAAAAAGACGAAAATTTTTAATTTTGTTAAAATAACTCTCCTTTTAAAAAGCAACAAATACATTATTATTCATTTACTCATTGTAGGATTGACGTTTAAGCCACGTATTTTATTTAACGAATAAAATAAGAAATATATAATTAGAGCTCAAGATATGCAATAAATGTATGGATTTCTCAACTTTATCATGAATGCTTAAGGCTGCCGTGCACACGCCACCTACAATTTCAGAACGTAATGTTATCCTATGGAGATTTATACTTACACCTTTTCTCGTTTGCTATTGTTTTGTTTCGGATGCAATCGAGTGCATTCGATAGAAGAAATAAAAATACAGGTTCCTATAAAATGACTTTTTTTCCCCGACTGCTTAAAGTATTTTTAAATATTTTTCAAAATTATTTCATTTCATTTTTTAAATTTTTTTCTCTAAACTTCAATTTCGGGTTTTAAACATTTTTAGAAAATTTTCAAGCATAGTTGAAATAAAAGTAACTTTATAGAAACCTTCATTTTGTTATCTTCTTTCCAATGCACATTTTAAAATTTTTCAAAAAATATATAAAAGCTGTGTTTGAGCAAAAATTTGAAAGAAATTCTGCAATTTTCCCCCACTTCGCGAAGCTCTGCCTTCCTGCGGAAGGATACAAGTTTTCCTTTAACTCTTTGATTTGTCACCTATCTCCGATCTCCCCTTTCTGGAGGACTGTGGAGTGAATCCCCTTCCTTCCCCCTTATCGCGGACTGGTGACTTCCAGCCTTTAGTCTTCCAGGCAGTATCTTTTATTTTATGGCAGTAGGGAAAGTTTTTGTAGCTCCTGAGCTTCAAACCGAACACTAACCAAGAAGCAAATGACAAGAACAAGAAATGGAATAATTAAATATTCATATCAGTATAATAGACGCATCATACCCTTTGGTATTTTTATCTAGAAGGACCTAAACCTTTTATCTCTCATTTCTTTATTCATTTAGAAATTTTAGATGTATAAAGTCGTATACAAAACGGAAATTTTTGAAAAATTATTCCATAAAGTATTTACAGAAGATTGCTTATGAATTCGGATCATTCTAAAACTTGTGTTCAGATTATTCCATAATTCAAAACAGATTCAGTTTGATTTTTTTTATTGAACCCACCATGACAAATTAATACCTTTTCAAATTCGGATATTATTATTTTAGTGATTAAGATAATTGTGTAGTTCAAGAAATACTTCGAGAATGGTTTTCTGAGAGTGCTTACACATAAACACAAACCTTGTTCCTGCGGGTGTTTTTATTCAGAGTTATTTGTATGTGTACTTGATTAAAATCAGATTTTCATGCTCATCTTATTTTTCTGAGGAAAAATACCGTTGCCTACTTATTATAATAGAAGTGAGACCGTTTTCTTCATACCATAAAGCAGTTGCGGCGAAAGTGTGTGAGGGAAGGGCAAAAAATGTAGAAACACCTAAAAGGACCCCGGAGAATAGGGAGTAGGCAACAAAATATTAAAATTTAGTTTCAAAATTAGCTAGCTTTCCCAGACATTGTTGTTTTGCAAATACTCCCTAGTTTTAGATATATTTTAGATGATATAGACAGCTAAAATGCAATAAAAATTTAATATTTTCCTCAAAAAGTGAGGGACCCCTCCCCCTCCTACTGCCATAAAGTGTCACAACCTCTACTATTCACAATCTTGGTACTCAAGAGAAACATTTGTGAGTCTTATACGATGTAGTAGTAAATTATTTTATTTTTTTAGATGCGAAAATTTAATCGAAGTAAATGATATATTTTTTGAAATGACCCTCGTTAGGGTTAATCAGAATATACAGGGTGGCAATAAAATATAAAATTCATTTCAAAAATTAATGAAAAAAAAAAGCAACATAATAATGTTACAACTACGGGTTTTTTTTTTTGAAATGAGAGAGCAAATAAAAAAAGGTTTTTTTTCAGATAGGTAACGCGGCGTTATGGCGTTCTAAATTTGTTACAGCTAGAGAATTCCATACGCAAAGTCTGTAGATCGTCAAACGCCGATGTGCGTTTTCTGGTTAACTTTTTTAGTTTTTCTTGAAAATATCGAAAAACATTTAGTTTTCACACTACATGTGAATTAACAAATTAAAGAGCGTATATTTCCCTACAAATGCATGCTTTTACTTTTCTTCTAGCTTTGATATTTTCAGAGATAATGGCTTTCAAAAATGGGAGCCGTCCAAAAATTTACGACCATCGTAACTATATGAAAGAAAAAAAAATTAAAATAATCTATCATTTAAAAAAAACAGTTGTTGTAACAGTATTTTTTCTTCTATTAATTTTTGAAATAGGTTCAATATTTTATAACCACCCTGTATGCATTTTCATTCTCGGCAGTATGCAGAATAAGACAGGCTTCCGCAATACTAAGAAGCCAGTGAGTCGTTTGCAAACTTTTTCGGGACGAATTCGAAATGATCAGATATTACCATATTATAATCATAAAAACTTCAAACATTTTTTCAAATATACTGAGTGATAATTTTGGTGTAAATTAAAATATGAATTTTGGTTTTTTGGTTTCACTTGCATATTTGAAATTAGAACGATTTTTTCTATAAATACGGATTGCTTTCACGCGTTTTTAAACGATGCTGAAGTTTCCCATTGGGGAAACCACAGGATATTAAGGATATTCTGATTACGAAATTCTATCTTAGTTCTTAGGTTATCTTAGTCCTGGGTTTTATATCTCAGATGTTGTTTAAAATGTACCTAATTAGGATTAATTAGAATATATATATATATATATATATATATATATATATATATATATATATA
>BGPR01047222.1:0-11844 GCA_013235015.1 Araneus ventricosus
AAAATGTTTGTTACCAACTGATAACACTGGGCTTTATTTCAGTAAAAAATTTCCTTAATAAAATTTTATAATAATAAACAGGGATGAATTTTAATAACTTATAATATGAATAAGCAATTTCCTTCAACGTTGTAGAGTAAAATATGGTATTCTCTAGCGTACAAACAAAGCGAAAAGATACAGCCTCAAGTGAAAAACATCAATTTATTTTTATTTTTTTATCAGCACTCACGCTGTCATCTACATATTGTAAATTGATTTAATAACATTTTCATTATGTATCCTATTGGCAACAACAGGCATTGCAGTTTCAGTGTTATTCTCAAGATTTTAGAAGACAAAATTGGTTATGTTGCTTAAAGGCAACCCTGAGAATTTAAGGATTAAAGTACACACATGTACAATACCTTAAAATGTTCTCAGAATGGTTAAGTTTTCAAATAAAATCCTAAAAATTTGGAAACTTTAAATGTCCTATGGCACCGTGTAAAGCATATACGTAATGATGCATCAAAGATAACGATATATTATTTCCAAACATTTCAAATCAGCTCTTAGGGGAAACTAGTGATACTTGACCTTACGCGATTTTCTCAGATTGCGAGATAATTGGTAATTTGTATGTAGTATTTTTATTTGACCTTTGTTCATGTGGTCTATTGGAGGGGATTTCCATTCCGATCTGAAAAGCAATCTTAATGGTGTGTAGGCAAATAAGTTTTGGGGATCCAAAAGTAAATTTTTACCTTTTCATTTCTCAGTGAATAGGAAGTTTACTTTTGAAAGACTGATTAATTAAAATATTTCTGCGTTTTATAGCATACTTCTAGCTATAATTTGATATAAGAGTTATGCAGTATCTTAATTCAAAGTGGTTTAATTTTTAGCTTATTTAGAAAAAGTTAAGTTAGGGATACTTGACCCTATTAAAAGCTATTGCAACTTCGATGTCGTAATCGACCGAAGCACATTTTGTCGTTGGGATCAGTTTTCTGGTGTGTGGAGTTTGTAGGTAATATTGGAAATTCAAATATAGAGAATAATGATTTAAAAATTTTTTGTTATTAATTATTTAATGAATAAAATTTCTTTTTAATATGATGATTTCAAATAATTGTTTTAGTAAGAATTTAAGTTCAAATAATCTATTTTTCCTCGTCTGAGAAAAAAAAAGATTCATTTATTTATTTATTATTTTAAAAAAAATGTTTTTGCTCGAACTATTTGTCACCGTTTGGTTTTATTTAACGTTTCGCCCTTTCTGTTGAGTTTGTCTTTCTTACTTGATATGAATTTTTTTCTAAAATATATTATTATTCTTTCGCTCTTATTTTTCTTTAAATATAAGCAGAACCGAGTTAAGCTTTTCAATTTCTTGTTTTGTACACCATTTTTTAGATTTTTTTTTTGCGTTTTGATGCTATCTTCTCTTTTTTTTAATTTTTCAAATCCGGCAATTCTTCAACGCGCTAATGATGTTGCGAGGTTTCCAGTTCTATTGCTATAATTTTTTTCAGTTAATTAAATCAATATTATAATTGGATATTAAATTTCGAACTAATTTAATTTAATAACTAGCTTTAATGTAGAGACTTAACAAATTTAATTTATTAACCAGATTATATTCATAACAACCGCGTTCTATAGTAACCATATTATTTAATTTTTAATATTACTTTAATTAATACTATTTCATAATACAGACGTTTTCGATTCAGTAGTTATAACCTAATATCTGAATCTCGCGTACATACAGATTATCAAAAGAATTTAAGTACGTTTTGCGTATAGGGGCAAGTATCCCTATCCTTAGGGTCAAGTATCCCTACCCTTAGGGTCAAGTATCCCTAGCTTAGTGTCAAGTATCCCTAATTATAATATACGATAAAAATAAATAAACTTTTAAATATGTAAATGGATGTGTAACAAACATGAAACAAAAAATCTCCAAAAATAAAAATAAGTGCCTTCAAAATAATATCTAGCCAAGCAAATTACAATAAGTAATACTCACAAACCAATCCTTTGTTTTCAATTAAATATTATTCCATACGAAGTGACATTTTCTATCACATCTGACGACAATTCTATCTTACTTTAATGTGATAGATGTCACATGTTGACGTCAGAAATTGTCATTTCCCTCCGGGTTTTACCCTTCAGGAAGTTCCTTCAAAACAATTTTCGTTTGAAGCATTGTACTTCGGAATAGATTCTCAGATAGAATGATGCACAATAAAGTATTATTCTACGTACTGTAAAAAATAGAATTATTCATCAATAGCAGTTCGTACATTAAAAATTTGCAACAACCCCTGAATAACTTTTTAAACGTATATTAATAATTTTTAAATAAACTAATTGACAGCTAAAATAAAATGATATAGTGTGTAATTTCGCGCTATTTTAAACACAACGGAATTTTGAGATTCGAATATCACATTAAATTAGGATATGTTCCAAAAAGAATGATGCCATACTCATATGTGTAAGTGTAATATTAAAAATACAGTAAAGCACTGTTTATATGTCTTTCAAGGGAATGACGTAAAACGACGTATAAATGAAAATACGTATAATCGAAATTCTACAAAACAAGTCTGATTATTACAAATTGAATGCTACTAATACAAATTCATTCAAAATTATTAATTTTAAAGCTTTTTAAGATAGTAGGGGAAAGTCGGGTAAGACGACGAAGAGTCGAAGATGACGAATTGGATTTTTCTCTAAAATTACACTAGATAGCAGGCCCGATCCTGCATCATCAGAGACCTCTAGCGACCAGCTACCCGTGTCACATCAAAAAATTGCACCCCATTATTAGTGTGATTCACAATACGCGGTTACGTGTTTTTGAGTTGTTCCCACACAACTTTTGGTTGTTGCTTAATAAGGGATAGCGCTCACAGAGTAAATAATTTTTTATTTTTACATGTGGTATTCGCAAAGAGCTAATCAAAGAGCGTTCAATGATGCATTATTTTAATTTTTCTGATGAGCTGTTCTCCTTCAATGTTTTTTTGAAATAAAAAGGCGAAAACGGGTAAGATGACGAATTGGGTGAAGGGTAAGATGACGAACCCCTCCACGCTGATTCAAGAGCTCGTCGTGCTACTTGAATGCCACCTGCCCTTCCTACAACTCATTGGCACTCCAGGGAAAAATTAGCATCTCATTGAAAAGGAGATAGAGGGAAAAGAAGACAAACGAAAACTTTGACAGTTGAACAAAGCTGAAGTTAATAAGACTAAACGCAACAAACCTTCTAAAAATTCTACAAAAAAGAAGAAAGTAGCTAAGTAACACCTAGACTTCTAATGCTCTAAGTCTGAAGACTCAATTCATTTATTTGAATTTCCTTACGTTGACGCTAATGACAATCTGGAACCAGAGGTCTTCGATCAAGAAGAGTGCATCATTTGCAGTGATTAAGGAAAGAAGGAATTGGATTCCAGTGTTTTATGTGCACACTCTGGCCCCAATCCACCTGTTCTGGCTAAGACAAAATCCAAACCCATGGCGATACGAATTTTGTAATTGTTTTCATTTCTTAAGGTTTGAATCTCAAATTAATATATTAATTGATATTAATATATTAATTGATATTAATATATTAATTGACATTAACATATTAATTAATATAAAATATCGGGGTCCGAATTTTTCGATTAAGTGTTTGCAGCAGCAGCGATTCACTTTCAGGTTTATACAAATTAGGTATTCGTCATCTTATCCGACATCGTTCGTCATCTTACCCACACAGTCGGGTAAGATGACGAAATTGATTTTTTTTCCTAAAATGAAATTTTGGGGTCTTAAATTTAATCATAAAAATTTTTTAAAAATATCACTTTAAAATAAAGAATTGAAGAAGATTTTGGCGAAAAAATAATCCTCCAGCAACGAATATTGAGGTCAGGAAAAATCCCCAAAGCTTAAGGTCGCCATCTTACCCAACTTTCCCCTGCTAGTATATTACTACATAGTATGGAAATCAGTGATTAAATTTTAAAATTTAACCTTTATCATAAAAGACAGAAAAATCGTACCTTTATGGCATATTTTGAGTACTAATAACACTTATTTTATGCGAATTATGTAATTGCAGGTAGGCGTTTAATTAAAAAATCTTTAACCGTCGTCTTACGAAATAATTGTCTGTGATTATTAAGTATCCAGCATAACACCACTCCATGGCCTTGCAACAATAATATTAAGGTTATTTAAGCAGTGTCGCGGATTTGAAGTGGAAGAAAATTCACAACACTCGTCTTAGAGTTTGTCAAATTCCTTACACTGCTGCCTAATTATAAAACGCAACAAGTTTTAAAATGTTAACAGGAGCTATTCCATTAGGAAGGATTGCTATTGTGCGTTACATAATAAAAAAGTTTGGTAACTAAGTGCATGTTGATAAATAAAATATTGAAAAGCGCAAAATTACACAATGGGGAACTTAAGCATTTTTTAAGAACGCGTGAAATCAACCTGTATTTATAGCAAAAATTTCTAATTTCAGATATGCAGGTGAAATTTTATATAAAAATTTATTTATTTAAAAATTGAGGGTGAAAAATGCACTGAAGTAGCAGGAATGATGATGCAATCCGAAACGCACTCTCATTGGCCGAGTAAATTTTGACGTCACATTTGCCTTCCTTCGCATACTTCTCTTTCGCTACTTTTGTGCCATGTTTTGATTCAAGACGTTTGTACTAGCTTACATTTTAGAAGTTAAGTTTTGGGCTTTTCTATTATTCAGAGTTTAATTTCATAATGGATATTGGTTTTGTACAAGGTAAATCGGATAATTTGCCAAGGATTGATTCTACAATGATGGCAAAGAAATTGGACATAAAACGCCAGCTAGTAAATTATGTCATAAGAAAAGCTGTTCGTAGCTTCCCTTGAATGTATTCAGTAACCGGAATAAAGCTCTATACAATACCACACTAGACCATCACAATGTCTTACAAGAACGCGATGCTGATTTCACACAACGATCCAAATATTGTTTTATGATTGAGTGAAAACTTACAAGTGATTCTATGAGATCTAAGAAACTACCGTTATGTGGTTTATATAAAGCATCGCTACTTCCCTTGAATGCCAAATTATGCTCTGATAAATATAAAACTGAAGCCAGTATTCGTTCATACATACACTTTACACAGAGTGTTTCGGTTTTAGTTATTTTTTCATGTTCTCTGTCACAGTGTTTCCCAGTTTGAAATTCTTTTTAAATTGTAACAATTTATATATAGCTTGCTAATTATCTTTCATGACTTTGGAATCGCGAACATGAATTAAACTCAATCATTAAGTTAAGTTAAACACAAAGAAATGCTATTTGAGAGTTGCACAAGAGAGTAACCATCCCATCTTCGTTCTTGATGTTCCTCATTCTTTTATTTTCTAAAATAATTCCAGAAAAACTTCTGCCATTTTTATCAATCGGAAAACAGTACATTATATCACACCATTTTGCATGAAAGTCGTTCTAAATTTATTAATTATAATTTCAGGCCAATTACTAGGATCATTGATATCGACATTTCGTTTTCAACTCTTTGTTGATCTTGTGGAAGCTGCCATCCTTTCACTGACTTCTTGTTCAGTGGCGAATTCGGGGAGGGGGGCTATCGGGCTGCAGCCTAACCCTGGGCTAAACCAAATTTCTTCATTTTTTAAAAATCACTACAGCAGTTTGTTCTTAATCTCCTTTTACTAAAAAAATTATAAAAACGTCGCAACATTGTTTTCTGGCTTGACAGTTTCAAAACTTTCCACTCTTTTGTAGTCATTCCCCTCGTACTTGTAGCGTTAACTCGATCGAAAACATTTTTTGGCTAGTTATTTCATTGTGTTTTTGTTAAATTATCAAAAGTATTGTGGTGTCCTTTGTGAATTTTATTGCCAGGTGAGCAAAGTTGAAGTGATTTGACTGAGGCCCGGAGGTCACGACGATAAAAAATTTTTTATGATCTCAGCCCCCTCCAGAACAAAATCCTGTTCTAGCCCCTGATCTTGTTCATTAGTCGACGCTGACAAAGAAATCCATCGTCTATAGGTTTCCCTCTGCTACATAATTATGTTTCCTTTTTCCAGTTTTCTTATAATGGCTTTCATCTTCATTAAGACGAAAGTTGTCTTTATGATGATTAGGATTGTTTTCGAGAATGTCATACGGCGTAATTTGATTTTCGGGATTTTAGTTTTTCAATAACTGTTAAATATATGTTTCGTCAGTTTGTTAGGCATTTTCGGTTTTTAAATATTTTGCAAGGGAGTTCCTCCCGTTTTCAGCAATTTTCTTTCTTTTTCCATGTTTTTCTTAAATTTATCAGATCCATACATTCATTTTCTTCCGGCATCTCTGTCTCTAGTCAATCTATCTCTATCTCTAGCCCCCTACCTTGCTCTTGATTGGTCGACGTGAAATGTGCACATATCGCGTGATTATATTCAAATATATGTATATTCGGATTAAAATATAAAATATATAAGGCATTTTTAATTTGCAAAATCAGTCAGCTGCGCGGGGCCTAGTGCGGTCGCACCGTTAGCACCACCCTCCGGCTGGCCCTGTAGTGGGGTTATTTGAAGTCCAAGGTCTATCTTGATGGGGTCCCGACCTTGAAGACTAAAAGGCAAAGGCAAAACATATCATGGGCTGTGCTGAGCATTCCTGGTGACATGTTACTTTCCGTTGTCGAGAATGTTGCAAACAAGATGCAGTGTGTGGTCCTCTAGAAGGCTGGTCACATTGAAAGAGGTCTTTGCCCTCAATCAGGAAGTGCATTCAATGAATAAAGTGCTATGGTGCAATGAAATATTAGCTATCTAAACCTTTGGTGCGGTTCATATGCTGCATTAAAGTAGTGTTACAATGAAATTTCCTTTTTATTCATTTGTCTAATTCTCAATTGTGACGACTACATCAACGCCACATTTCCTCCTATCGGCGACTTTCAGAGTTATTTTTTTTATCACGGAATATTTTTTCCCATGCCGTCATTAGTTCCCTTACCAAATTTGGTGGCATTTCAGTTGACAGATCGAGCTACAGATGGCTCCGAGTACTGTCAGTTTTAAAAAGACACCCTGTATATAGAAAAAACAGAGATTCTTGAGACCGGTAACCTCCACACCTGTGTAATTTTCTTTTGCTCAATCTTATATTTATAGGTTTGGGGGAAAGTGGGGTAAAACCGGGTAGCTGAGGTTCGAAGGCCTGCTAGAGCTAAAATATTCGACAGAGAGCTTGTCAAATTTTGTTAAAATATTGATTGTTTATCGGAGTGCAATATATCTTTCCAGAAAAGTCACAGTTTCATCATTTTTTATCAATGATTTTTACCCCACTAGTGGGGTAAAACCGGTTACACATGTTAACGTTATGAGGAAATAAGAAAACTCGATTTTCAATGGAAACGATGGAATCCTTTTTATTTTATATGACAATTTAAAAATATTAGTTACAAAATTCACGTGTAAAGCAGTTGTCTTCTTCCTCTGCTCCACTGCAGCTTTTGTGGGCACAGTTAAGACAGTTTTTACTTTAAATTAACCATTCTTCTTTATCTATCCTATTAAAATTCGAAGGTAAACAAACGTATGTATGTATGTATGTCCGGCTAACTCGTCACGAACCACTGAACGGAGAAGGACGCAGAAAGTACCAAAAGATGGGGAATAATCCAAGGAATCCATTTCGGCCATTTAAAATTCGAAATTAGAATTAATTAAAAAGATATTAATTAAAAACGTCAAAATGAATGAATTAACGTGCTGCCATCTATTGGCAGAATGGTGAATTCATTCACGGCGAATTCTTTTTTTCCCTATTATTAGTTTTCGCATCCGGTGTTGCATTTTTTTTATTTATTTAACGGAAGTTGGTATTTCCTTTTGAGCGATCTTCTGTGTTCTTCTGTGTTTGGATTTATTAACAACTGAAAAAAAATCGTTTTCCTGCATTTTTCTTTCTTTTTTTGTCATACGGTATTTCGCAACATTACGTTTGTTGGGGAAAATACTTAATCATTTTTATCCGTTTTTTTTTTCATTATTATTCGTTTTATTTTTTCTTTTGCAAAACAAATATCATGCTAATCTGTTTTAATTTATAAGCATAAGAATTCTCGCGTTTTCATTCAAACCAAACTGCTTTAAGGTAGTAAAAAGGCTAGAACTGGAAGTTTTAATCCAGCAAGAGAGGATTCAAAACAGATTTACGTTTGTTGGGGAAGCTTAGTGACAATATTTGTATGGGAAAAACAGAGGTGGGTATATGAAAAAATGTGGATTTCGAGAAATGCTGGGTTATTAACTACAAGGTAATTAAAAGGTTGGATTTAAAAATTTTAATTAAACAATATAGGATTCAAAGGATTTTTTACGTTTTGGGGGGAACGTAACATTTACGTTAGCGACAATATGTGTAAAAAAAATAAACCGGAGGCGGGCATATGAAAATTAGTAATAAAAAGACTAGATTTGAAAGAATATTTACATTTGTTGGGGAAAGTAAGTGACAATATTTGTTGGAAAAAAATGGAGCCGGTCATATGAAAATATGGATCCCAAGGCTTCACGTGATCTCACTTCTCTCCGCCCGGGAATATCCCATTATTCAAGATTGCCCATGCAACGCCAGGCCATGCAGCTAGTTTAAATTATAAAATTCATCATTAAAATAGAAACAATCAACTTCTGATGTGTTTTTATCGTCTTAATCGGAGGAATCATCAATATTGACTGTCCCGGTCTTACGCCATTTGTTTTACCCTGAGTTCAGAGGTTATAAAAACGAAATAGAACATTGCAATTATTGGAGTAAATCCTTATTGTTTGATAGGGTATAAATCCCTATAAACGTATAATAAGCCGGACTAAAATTGGTTTTTAAA
This sequence comes from Araneus ventricosus, assembly GCA_013235015.1. NCBI lineage: Eukaryota > Metazoa > Arthropoda > Arachnida > Araneae > Araneidae > Araneus > Araneus ventricosus. Next base: position 8,916 of record BGPR01047222.1, read on the forward strand.
ACTGTAATGATTTTTAAGCAAGGATAGTTTAAAATCAAACGAAAATTACAGAGTTGACGCCTTAAAACAAATAAACCTTCACAGACGCAGTGAATTATACAGTGGCAACACGCCACTATGAGTGTTCCTTTTTCTTGACTAGTAGATTCTAATTCAGTATCTGTGCGCTAGAAAGACGAACTAATATTGCCAGAATGACGGGTACCCGGTTTTTCCCTACTTTGTTAAGAAAGATTTCAGTCAAAACTAGTTTAATTTCTTCCTGTGTAACGTAGAGATATATGCAAGTGGAGTTGCAAATTTAACTCCGCTGATTAAAAGAATGCAAAGATACATCAATGGTATGTTTCCTGATATCTTCACTTACTGTGATATTCTCAGAGATCCAATGATTATCCCTTAAAGATAACGGCCATCCCTCATGTCTGCGTCCCTAAGGTTTAATGTTGCTATCAATATCAACACTTCCCATACTTCCTGGACTCCCTTACATCCGTTAAATATCTGCCAACTATTTCATCTGTACATGCTTTAAACCTACGTTTCGCAGTGATGCATTTACTTATAAAATTCCAAGAAATCATTTTTTATGATTCATGAGTAGGTCAAATTTTTCCTGCCACCAAGTGTATTTTTGAAACAAAAAATAAATATCTATGTGCTTCTAAGCGAACCAGTGTGTAGTTTTTGCTTGTGAAATACCTCAGAGAATGTAAAAAAGTAGAATATACAAATGTTTTAAAATAGTTATCATTTGACATACCCTGTACAGGGTGGTTATAATCAAAGTTACCCTATTTAGAACTATGTAGAGTCTATTCTAGTAGACGGATGTCAATGAAACTTTGTATATATGTTATATGGACCATGGGGAAAAGAAATCTGCAATAAAAAAAGTTCAGATTCAAGTTTTTTTTGTAAGAGAAAAGACGCTATGCAAATTTGGAGCGGTTTAAAAAGCCGTTAATCACTGATGTAAAATTATTTTTCACAAAGCCGTTAGAGAAAAAAGAATGAGTTTTACTCATGAAGTTGTGTTTTCAGAACAACAGTAATTTGTCAACTGCACTGCTAGAATATCGACGCTTGAAAGGCTTACGAAAAGGCAATACGTTGAGACAGGCTTTGAAGAAGATGATTACTAAATTTGAAGAGACTGAGGATTTGGATTTGCTGCTAGGAAGAGGACGAAAACGGCTTTCAGATGAAACTGAGAAAGAAGTCGTCCTTGCCGTGGTCGAAAGAGCGGCCGATTACCAATATTCTTCAATATGTGCTAGAGCGGTTTCACGTGATTTGTTTCTCCCTTGTCTACAGTACGGAATGTTCTTCAATCAATTGTAAAGTAGTATCCATATAAGATGCAAGTTGTGAAAGCGATGAACCCTTCAGGCCCGTGGTAAGCGAATTCAATTTGCTAGATAGATTTTTTGGCCAGAACAGCCCTTGACAATTCATGGCCTTGGAACATTTTTTCGAGGCGCATTTTACCCTAGACGGAACAGTGAATATTCAGAACTGTCGCATATGGAGTACTGGAAGTCCTAATGTTATGCATGAACAGTCTCTGATTACATTACTGTATGGTGTTGTTTTATTGCTGATTTCAATCTTGGTCCCTTTTCTCCAAGGAGAACAATCCTCATGGTCTCAATGGTGTTCCATTACGGGTTCCCGTTACTACGACCTTCTTCAGCAGCAAGTCATTCCTTTCTTACAAGAACGACAGTGTTTGTTTAGAGACTACCGTCTTCATGCAAGATGGTGGTGCACCCCCTCATATTGATCGACCAGTGCAGGCATCTCCTTCGCGCCCACTTTGGAGATGATCGGATAATTTCGAGAAGTTTTCCGACTGCCTGGCCTCTTCGTTCTTGGGACTTAAATCTCTGTAATTTCTGGTTGTGAGGATTCCTGAAAGATCGTGTTTATGGAGGAAGCATGCAGACTCTGCCGGAATTGAAAGCAAACATAACAAGCGATGTTGCTGCAATTGATCGAAAAACCCTTCGCGCTACTGTTGAATACACTATAAAAAGCTTTGAACATGTGCGACTCCCTACACCACCGAAATGACATGTTACCTATCTAAGAAAAAACTTTTTGAGATGCGCTCACATTTTTAAAAAACCGTAGTTCCAAAATTTTTGATTTTTTTAAAATTATTTTTTGAAACGAGTCACTTCATTTGTGTACACCCTGTTTAACAATTGATGTAGTGGGTCCATGTAATGTCCACTAGTAATGGCCCACCGGTAAGCATACATTTCCACTAGCAAAACTTACAACAGTGTTTCCCAACGTGGGACCCATGCCCCACAGGGGGGCAATTCTAAAATGGACTCGTTCGGAGTTTAAAAGCAACCGTCTACTATGATTTAATTAGTATATATAAATTGTCAAATCGAAACGGCACATTTTTCTACTCGCTGAATAATTTTCAAAAATATATATAAAAAAATTTTAATCCTCGCAACAAAATTTAAATTTATTTGTCAATATCAAATGTTTGTAAAAAATTGTGTACGTGTTACTTAGGGACATAAGAAATTTAGAAAGGCTTAGGTGAGGCATGGAACGAAAAAGGTAGGAAACACTGGCTTAAAATGATCCACCGTTGTGTCACGATGCTATGAACGTGTTAATATACCAGGTCATGTCGTTGAACAATACGTGAAAAATATATAATTTTAAGTTTGCTTCCAGTTTATTTTAGAAACGTGTAAATATGTAAATGTTGTTTTATTATATCAAAGAAACGTAACAAACATGAATTGCTAAATAAACATTTATGTAGAAATCGACTATTAAAAATGACTAAGTTCAAAATATGACACAAGTAAATAAGCATGTAACAAAATAAATTAGTAAAAGGGAATTCATTTTTACTGGTCCCAATTTTCTAAAGAATTCAACATCTTTCACTCTC
>BGPR01047223.1:0-11844 GCA_013235015.1 Araneus ventricosus
CAAAAGAAATATCACCCAAATAGGAAATAATTTAGTGAAAATAAATTCATGGACCATGCAAAATGCTTTTGTTTAAACGAAGTCAAAGTTAAAGATTTGTAAACGCCAAGTAACATTGGGAGAATTGCAGATTTTCACCGAGTCGTATGCGCAAAGTGCAGCCTGGTTAAGAACCACAAGAACATTACAAATACGGACGCCAATGCTCAAACAGTTAAAGTTTGTGGGAAATTTGAACTATTTTTAAATATTACATTTTGAATCGTAATAAATGCTGTAATGTGTTACACAATGTGTGATATTGTTACAAGCATTGATAATTTGTTCTTTAAAATTTTCATTGCCTTTTGAGTTTTTGTATTTTATGAGGTTGCTATTTTCTACTATGTTTAGAGTTGCCAACAGTTCCGTATATACGGGACTGTCACCGTATTTCACTGCTCAGACCCATATTATTATTTGTCCGGTTTTTGTCCCGTTTTCTCCTTTATATTGATCCGATGTGATAAAGTTATACGAATACGTATTTCCCATTCCAGTCCACAATGCAAATGTGAAGAGAATATTTTCCCTAATGTCAACTCAATGGTCGGACGAAAGACACAGGTTGACTGTTGAGACAATAGAAGCAATTTTGATTTGTCATTATAGTTTTAAAATGACTCGCGTCCAATTTTACATTTATGTGAAAGAAGACATGGAAAAATCAGCTGGGATAAAAAGGATTAACCTTTCATCTTTTTTTTATTATTCTACGTGTTCATTTTATTAGATTTCCTGAACATTATTCAGTTTTTATGAGAGTAAAATAAACCATTACTTACTTTTTTATGTTTTACTTCTTTAGCACTTAAACGTTTCGTATCAATGCTTGGCAATTATGGCAACCCTAACTATATTTCGGAATTGAGACTCAAATTTTCTTTTCATTTTCAATGCAGAAGGCAAGCTCCCATGGATATTCACAAATGATTTTTTCGGTTTGTGCGAAGATTGTGAATCAAAAGAAGGTATCGAATTGGCGTCAGGAATTACCCTGGGGTAGGATTGTTATTCATGGATGATAAAGGAGCGGTAGACCATTTGTGTTCTCTGATGAATTTCTATACAGAACTTAGAACACAGTTCGAGAAAAGTTATATTTCAAAGTGAGAAAATTGAATGAAGAATACTAGAAGTGTCTAAAACAACTCTTTGTAAAATGAAATTAAAATGTGCGTTTGACATCAGACGACAAAATAGTTTGATTCGGCGAAACATAAGCTTGTACACCGACTTAAAATATGTTTGGGAAATGGCTTCATCTACTTACAAAAATACGACATGCACCAGTTAATAATGAGTAGAAGATGGTTTATCAAATAAAAAAAAGTTTTGAATGAAAATGAGCCTTTCGAAAGTTACCTTTCGAAACTTTCTTGCACTTAACTTTTGATTATAGGAAGGAGTGAAATATTTGCTTAAATATCGGAATCTGAGAAAAAGCAGTTGGGCAGTTAGTTCTTTGAAGAATTTATTCTCTGCTTTAACCCTTTCGCGTTTATTCATTTTCGCGGTGAAACCACGTATTGACTGAAAATGAGCCTTTCGGAAGTTACTTTTCGAAAATTCTTGCACTTAACTTTTGATTATAGGAAGGAGTGAAACATTTGCTTAAATATTGGAATCTGAGTAAAAGCAGTTGAGCAGTTAGTTCTTTGAAGAATTTATTCTCTGCTTTAACCCTTTCGCGCTTATTCGTTTTCGCGATGAAACCACATATTGACTGAAAATGAGCCTTTCAAAAGTTACCTTTCGAAAATTTCTTACACTTAACTTTTGATTATAGAAAGGAGTGAAACATTTGCTTAAATATTGGAATCTGAGTAAAAGCAGTTGAGCAGTTAGTTCTTTGAAGAATTTATTCTCTGCTTTCACCCTTTCGCGTTTATTCGTTTTCGCGGTGAAACCACATATTGACTGAAAATGAGCCTTTCAAAAGTTACCTTTCGAAAATTTCTTACACTTAACTTTTGATTATAGAAAGGAGTGAAACATTTGCTTAAATATTGGAATCTGAGTAAAAGCAGTTGAGCAGTTAGTTCTTTGAAGAATTTATTCTCTGCTTTAACCCTTTCGCGTTTATTCGTTTTCGCGGTGAAACCACATATTGACTGAAAATGAGCCTTTCAAAAGTTTCCTTTCGAAAATTCCCTGCACTTAACTTTTGATTATAGGAAAGAGTGAAAGATTTGCTTAAATATCGGAATCTGAGTAAAAGCAGTTGGGCAATTCTTTGAAGAATTTTTTCTCCTCTTTAACCTTTTCGAGTTCTTTGGTTTCGCAGCGAAACCACACATTGAGCATGATTTTACTGCGCATGGGCGAAACGTAGCTTAATTTTTCTTTCATAACTTAAGAGTCAGATACATATGCTAACTTATATAAAAATTCCAGTTGAATATCGTTAGTATTCTCAAAGCTAAATTGCTTGTGATTTCTAAGAGAAACAAAATGATGAAGGTTCTTGCCCAAATTGATATTTTTGAAAATTGAATCTTCGAAAGTAATATTGAATTTTATGAAGGTTGAATAACCTGAATACTCACGTATACTTATAAATTAAATACATAATTTAAATTTCATTTCGATGATAACTTATTCGGAGGGAAAATAGCCCGTTACCGTTCATTGGTTTCACTGTGAAACCAAAAATTTCTTTGAAACAAAAATGCTAATTTTTTTCACTTTACATATTTATGATCAGCTACATGTTTAACACTCATTCTTGAAATAAGACTACGTAATTTATTTATGCAAATTTTCTAAGGTAGGACGCCATGAAAGATTTACCTAAATTTCAAAATCTGAGTAAAGCAGTGGAATATTTTTTTTTTCAATTCGACATCTTATGTCGTATTTATTGGAATGGAACCAAACTCAGATATTATAATAATCAGAATTTTACTATAAGGAATTTCCCCCTGACAAGACTCGATTGCCCTGAATAAAGTCACTTCAGATTTTCGCGCTTCGCAAGAAAGAAGCCAATAAAATGAATACAGTGGATCGATAAATGTCTTTTGAATATATTGACTGCATTCGCCTTGCCTTAAATGATTGTTACGAGGGAACTCTTCGGCTCCACCTCAAAGGATAATAGAAAGAAAACCCCAAATACAGGGAAGTGTAAAGATGTATCCGTTAAGTATGACCATTAGGAATGTGAACTGAAAATTACGAGATACTAAATCACGTCAACAATGACAACGATGAGTAAGAGTCATTTTTTTTCTACAGGTATGGAGTTAGTCGTCGAACGGTGACATTAAAAATAAATTAGGCACTTTCTATTCGGCAGTTGCGGAAAATGAGGACCATAATTTTGTTTTATATTCGAGGTGTGACTTTTTTTGATTGCTTTAAAGGAGAAAAGACAGTTAAAGGAGATTTTTATTATTATTTTCTTCTTTGGGATTTTTGGATTTTTGCTCCTCGCTCGTAAGGAAATGTTTTCGATCGAAATTTTGTATGGAGAGAAATTATGATTCATTTTGTTGTTCTAAAGTTCATGAATTTGAAATTAATGGAATACTAAATGAGTAATGATAAATGATAAAGGAAAAACTATTAGATTTAAGAATCCCAAATCGCAGTGGTATACTCTTTAAAAATGTGGGAAATAAATGAAAAAAATCAGCAAATAAACCCAGATAGCAAAGAAAGCTTGTTTAAGGTTTTGGAAACCTTGTCATCGGCAAGGGTAAAGGATTGTTACAAATGTTTCCACAAGGGTTGAACCTTTCGGAAAGGTTCGTTACTCAACAAGGAACAAGGATTTCTGTAGTTTTGAAGCAACACGAGGGGACGGACCTCGTAATTTTGAATCACGGTCAGATGACGAGGACGACACCTGGGCTGGCACCCCCTCTCCAAACTTCTACATCACACCAGAGGGCGCTTGGCCATTACGTATGATTTAGCGTGCAACAGGCCCCATACACGGCAGATGTTCAGTGGAATCGGATTTCGAACCTGGAGCCCTCCGGCACCCAAAGCTGAGACCTTACCACTAGTCCACCACGATCCTCAAGGTTTTCTGTAAGGTTTTTAGCAAGATTTCCCTAAGCTTTTATTACAAGCTTGTTTCAGGCTTTCCTCAAGCTTGTTTCAAGCTTTCCTCAAGCTTGTTTCAGGCTTTCTTCAAGCTTGTTTCAGGCCTATCAGAAGGTTGTTAAGAGTCCTCTTTCGGTTGACAAAATAGAACCCCCTTCCCCCCACCGAAGCCGTACTCCTACAGAGTTATCCAATTCCCTTTTTTTATCCCCCTTCTTCTGACGTCATCTTAATCCAACTTAGAGTGATCTGGAATGCCAATTAATTCTTAATTAATCAAAGTTTTAATTATTATTTTCAATTAATTTGATTAATCTAATTTTTAATTGAACTTACTTGTACGATTTCGTTGTAGATTGTGTCAAAAATTCAAATTCCTCTGAGCCGGGGATGGAACCCGCGTTCATAGAGTTGGTAGGCAAGCGCATTAACCACTCTACCGGATAGTGCTACACCATCAGGATTGGACAGGTGATTCATGAAAAGCTTTCCTACGTCAATTTTGCGGGAATGGTTTCCGAAACTGTGTGCGGGAAATGCTTTCGCGGACTTGTCGTTCAAACCTTGTCGGTGAGGCAGTTCATAAAAATCTTCCCTACGTAAGCCTTGTGGCAATGTTTTCCAAAACGGTTTGCGCGGAAATGATTATGGAAAGTGAAATGGCAACCTTTCCGCAAACTTTTCTGCTATCTGGGAAATGATAGGACAAAATAGATGTAAGCATAATTGAATCCCCATCTATCAGAATTCAATAACAGACAATATACATATTGATTACAAATTGTAAGAGGCAGGGGAGTGCAGTAGATACTTATATCTATCGTTTGTCCCCCAAATGTCAATTTATGAATATAACATGAAGTAAAGATTTCTAAGCAAAGAAGTTTCTTTTTTCTTTAATTTTTTCGTATTTTATGTCATGAGTTTCTCCTTTTTGTTCGAAATTAATACCATCCAGAATTTTTTTTCTTATCACCCTTGGTATTTTCTTTAAATTGTCCCGAACAAGGATACATTAATTCCCTTTCAAAAGGTATATTAAACCTATATTATAACTACTTGCTTATAGTAAAATATGAAGTTATTTCTTATAAAGTAAATATTCCATACGCCAGTTACAGGTTCTTTTTAACTTAACAAAACTTGATTTTTGTCTTTGAAAATTTTATTCGAAGATTAAAAGACCTATTTTATACATTTTTAAGTCTTTCTTCTAATTTGTGGTTTTTGGCTACATGTCTCATGCCTAAATAAGTCAATGATCGATTTGAATTTGATTATCGCAGAATTTTTAATGTGACAGATTGACCATAACGCAGTTAAAGAGGAAAAAATGGCAATGTAACTAAAGCCGTAGAACATCCCTGGTATTATAGATGGCGCTCCTACTGCGGATAATGACGTCAGTCTTACTTTACCTATAAGTGGGTGTTTCACATCACTCGCCAGATCTTGGAGAGATGTAAGTATACTTAATTCGGGACCAGATTCGAACGAATGCATACGAATTCTATTTGATATGAGAATAAAGGCATGTTTTCTGTCGAAGGTTCTAGAGTCTCCTTTGGAATAGTATCTGTCCTCACCTACTGCGAGAGAAGTTTGCCTCTTCCTGGGCTAAAAGACATTTGGATGTACTAGACAACGAGGCTTACCAGTTAGCCAGACAGGCTACTCATGGTAGTACTGTTAACATCGAGTTCGATCTCCCAAAATCTTGCCTATAAAATATCCACAAATGTTGCCTTGAAATTTAGCAGGACAGATGGAACCTTTTGGAAACGGGACGTTGAACTTTCCTATTCTTTCTGCAAATTAACATTAACCAATCTTCACTCAATAAAAAGATTAATAAATTCATCACAGGATATGAACCCTATGTCCAAACGTTCGGCTTATGTTCTCACGATCCTTGCGTCTGCGTAGGAAAAGGTGGTCCAGACCCCTTCGTAACAGACTGATCTGTGACAAAACCTTTAATTTCACCGAGTCCATTGTTGGAAACCTATCGATCTAGCGTAAAAAAACTAAAAAACATTTGGATGTACTAGGCAACGAGGTTGCTGACCAGTTAGCCAGACAGGCTACTCATGGTAGTACTGTTAACATCGAGTTCGATCTCCCAAAATCTTGCCTAAAAATATCAATAATTGTTGTCTTGAAAATTAACAGGACAGATGGAACCTTTTGGAAACGGGACATGGAACTTTCTTATACTGTCTGCAAATTAACATTAAACAAGCATCACTCACTAAAAGAATTAATCAGTTCATCATAGAATATGAGCCCTTTGTCCATAAGTTCGGCTTATGCTCTCACGATCGTTGCGTCTGCGTAGGAAAAGGATGTTCCAGAACCCTTCGTAACAGACTGATCTGTGACAAAAACCTTTCATTTCACGAAGACCAATGAACCTATCGAGCTGGTGTAAAAATATTATTTGAAGCAAAAACGCCCTGGAACGACTCATTAACATTACGAAGATTCAATATAAAGAAGGCCTGATGGCATCACTGATCAAGGAAGAATTTGATAGCGTCCTTTAGCTGTTAAGATTATATTTATCTCCCTTATATCTGTAATTCTTCTTTACACCGCGAGGGTAGAGTTTAATTCCAAATGGTTATCAGGCCGGTCCCGTGCCGTGTATTAATAATAATACTAAGGACAAATCAGTATTTGAATACAAGTTTTAAAAAAAAAAATAATAATTACATTTCTATATACAAAATTAAAATCTAAGAAATCTTAGAAGATAATCAGGCCTTCCAAATAAATTAATAAAACATTATTGTAAATTATTTTTAATTTTGTGCTGAACTCGTATTTATTTAAATTTCTCTTTCAAAGTCATCGAAAATTCTCTCTGAAACAGTCGAGCCACATAGAAATCAAACCGATAAAATGTTTAATTTCAAATGTGATGTGCAACATGTTCTATAATTCTTCCTTTGTAAGTTTATTTTAATGTCTAGTGTCTAAACAAGGTAACTCAATTTATTTATTTATTTAGAATATATTCATCGCTCAGCTCTTATTTAAAAGCCCAGTTTTTCATAGTGCTATAGCATTAACTTTTCTGAAATAGAACTCATTATAAAAGAAGCCTGATTAAACTTACTAAAAATTTGTTCCATTTTGAGCAAACCTTTGATAATTGACGTTGGAATTATCATTTAACTTGATAAAAAGCGGCACAATCTTTGTAAATTTTGTTTGATATTGTTACAAAGCTATAAAATCCTTCCCTGAGATGCTAATCTTGGCGACTTGGCGATAAATTTGGTGACCTTGGCGACAAATTTGGCGACTTTGGCGAGAAAGGAATTTTCTAGAAGGACCTCGAACTTTCAACCTATTTCTACTGGTTTCATGATTTTTCTAGAGATTACGTAATGAAGTCACTTCCTGTTGAAAAGTATAAAGGCAAGCTCTCAAGCCAAGAAGAGTTGGTTGGTATTTGACCTGCAAGCAAGATGGTGAGCTAACAAGAAACCTTTGAGCATTGTGCTGAGATTTATTGGTAGTCTCTGTTGTGAATTTTTACTAGTGTTGTGTTAATACTTGTGTTACGTTTCTTTGCTGGGAATATTTGTAAAATAAAGAGCTTTATTTCTTTAAATCCTGCTTATTGGATTGCATTCAAGTACACCCACAAGACAATTTGTTACAATATGAAAAAAGTTTTGAAGCGACACAGCGAGCTAAATATGTCGAGCAAAAATGTACTAAAGCAATATTTACACCTTCAAAGCGAAATTAGATTGAAAGATTAAAAAATAGATTTCCGGAAACTTTTTTAAAGAAATTAAAAAGGCGTAATATTTAAGGTAAGTTATAATTTATAAATCAGTAAGTGAAAATGGATTTTGACTGTTTGTAAAAACACGACGAAATGGAACAAATGAAAAATCAATCAATTAAGAAAATAATTGTAGAAAGTGAAACGAACAGAACTGAAACAAAAAGAAAGAAAAGTCTAGAATCAACAGAACGATTTTTTTTATTTTTTGCCCGCTGATTTACAAATCATGATTAAGGAATTAGTTAAAAACTTCTTCAGAAAGCTGTTCTCCATGAAAGAAGAGAAAAGTAAAGAAAACGAAGACTTGAGTTGCCAAAAGTTAAACAAAGGAAAGCGCTTCAGCGAATCTTTTGTTCAGACAACAGATCTAAAGTGATACCAAGTAATTAAGGAGATTCGGTAGTCGATAATTAAATTTCAACTGCTGTAATTGCGACCGATTAGAAAATTTCACTTGGAACTCTTTTTGCCGACTCTCTTAATAAGGAACAGACGAAGAAAGGGACAATCCAATTAAAGCCAGTGTGGATCTGGGATTGGAGACACAAGAATAAAACTACGTATCTTGAAATATTTTTTTCTGGAATAATTTACAAGAATATTTACTGTTACACTATTTTCCCACACAAGTTCAATCTATAAAATATCTAGATAATATTAAAATGCTTCCTGATTTCAAAGTATTTAATTTCAGGACAGATAATTCTAACAGGATTTTGTAGGCAGAATAGTACTTTGTTCTTTTTAAAGGTATATGAATTTTAAATGAAATATTTGTAAATTTAATTATTTCGAAGCCATTTTCCACATATAATTGTTTAAAATATTCAACATAAACATCATTTCACTTGGAACTCTTTTTGCCGATTCTCTTAATAAGGAACAGCCGAAGAAAGGGTCAATCCAATTAAAGCCAGTGTGGATCCGGGATTGGAGACACAAGAATAAAACTGCGTACCTTCAAATATTTTTTTCTGGAATAATTTACAAGAATATTTGCTGACACACTATTTTCCCTTACACATTCATTCTATAAAATACCTAGATAATATTAAAATGCTTCGTAATTTCAAAGTATTTAATTTCAGGATAAAAAATTCTAACAGGATTTTGTAGGCAGAATAGTACTTTGTTCTTTTTGAAGGTATATAAATTTTAAATGTAATATTTGTAAATTTAATTATTTCGAAGCCATTTTCCACATATAATTGTTCAAAATATTGAACATAAATATTCCAGAACTTACGGAAAACGGATGCTTATTACATTTATTTAAAATTTCAGTTTATTCTTCAAATAGATGATGCTGATAAGATAGTTTGCAAAATATCTTGATAATTTTGTAAAATTAATATATATATCGTTGCTTAACAAACAACAGCACCTATCTCAATTTCTTGAAATTTCAAAAAAATGAGATAGATTGTGTTACTTGCTAAATGAAGCTCTATCATTTATATATCAAAAATTTTTTGGAGAATTCAAATCAAACCCTAGCTATTTTTGATCAATTTACTAGGAGTCGAAAACTACACAAAATGATCTCAAGATTTAAAATAACTAAAGAAATTTCTAAGAATTCAGATAAAGTCAATAATGAATTTTTGAGAATGAAAGCATTAAATGCAGGGAAAAAGCGGCGTGAAATCCAGAATAAACTTTACATATATAGACAATTCTCTCATTAGAAGTCATTTATAGGCTTGTTAAAATTAAATAATAATATGTAAGTATACGGAAAAATATTTCGCGTCAAAATTGGATTAAACTTAATTTCAGTTTATTAATGAAATTTCAGAAAATGCTCCCTAAGGCCTATATAACTAAGCCTGACGGACGTGCAAAATTTTCAGCTAGGTTTTCGAGTAATTAATTTCACTTATAACCAAGATAAGGTTATATTTTGTTCTGCATTTTTTAGATTTACCTTGGCTTTCTACTAAAATATGACAATTTCGAATATTTTTCTTTCAGCTCAACTCTTTTTCTACGAACCAAAATCATACCTTTCGCAACGAGATCTGTTAAAATCCATATCACCCACCATCCTTCTCATAGGACAGTTACATATCACTTCCGTGGCTATGTGATTGCATTTCATTGTTTCTTTTCTGATCTTTCTATGAAGTCAAAAGGTATTCACAAACTCCTAAACATTTTTGAACAGGTTTAGACCTCCAGTTAGCAAGATTTTGAATAGAAAAGTCGATTTTCGGCCAAAATTCCATTTTTTTTATTTTTGATGTTTTGGATAGTTCATTCCTTTACCTTTCTAAAACATATTTACTTTTGTCGGTAAGTTAATTAGAAGATGAGTTATTAATTATTTTATAACAAATCGAAAACCGGAAGTGGGCGTTTAATTAACCGAAAGTTGTCATTTAAAGGGACAGAAACCTGTCAAAAATTCTTTTAAACTGCATTTTTTCAAGATAATATGATGTTAGTATATTTTTAGGATTTTTTTAAAAGTTTACATACTTAATTTAAGCGTGTGACAAAACTAAAATTTGATTTTTCTCTAAACTAGATTTTATGCATAATTTACACACTTCAAACATGAAAACTCAAGATATTATCATTCGATTGTTCTGAAATTTAGTGAACACTTTCTTCAAATGCTTCTCTAGTGAATGTACTAGAATAATGTATATTGTAACGATATTTTTTTTAATTATGGTCTTTTATTTGAAAAATGGCATAAAAAATTTGCTGAAAATCTTATAATGATTGTTCAATTAACTCTAAAATTTTTATTTATCCAAAGAATGTTAAGATTCTAGTACAAGCACTAGTTCATAGTATGTAGTTTATTTTAATAATACTTGTATTTGAATTACTACAAAAGTTTGACCTCTAGCATGTTTGAAGTTTTTGAAAACTTTCGCTAAAAAACAGCACAAATTTAGGTTTTTTGGAAATTCATAATAATTTATTATATTATACTCTATTATTAATCTTTATAAAGTTCAAATCTAAAAAACATATTATGGTGTTTCTATGTAACATTTTTTTAAAAAATTGCTCCGAACGTGTTCGGATACCTAACGTTGTCGTTTCGAATTTTTTTTTGATTTTCCGTCGATCTATTTTTGAGGTAACGCAAGGAATAATAAAGTGATTTTTTATTTTTAAATATTTTATTATATTTTAAAAATCTTTAATATTTATGAAAAAAGTTTTTTTAAAAAAATAATTTGCTACCGATTTTTTATACCTCAGATTTTTTTATATTTTCTAAAATAATAATAAAAATACCTTCACCATTTTTTCTCCGAATTTAATTTTATTTTCTCGCATTTAACTTAATCTTTGTGTTTATAAAGTAGAAATTTATTGATATCTATGCTTTAAATTAATTTGGGCGTTAACATATTAAAAAGAAATAGAAAAAATTTATCTCGTGATTTTACTAATAGAAAGTATGTAATCATGTTTGTTTATCAAAATACCAGCCTGAAAGTCCAAACTGGTTATACTGTTAATCACCGAAATTCAAGGTTTGATATTACATGTCACACATTCAATGCGTTGACAGTATCGCATGCCACAGTGCATGCTTATCCAATAAATATGGGAAGCTGAACAGATTTTGATTATTTAAACGAATTTCATTAGAGGATCATATTTCAGGCTTCATTAAAGATTCGCGAACGTAATAGCATTTATCATAATGATTTATTTGAAATGATCGAATATTGAATATGGAATGAAATATTTATTGGATATTTTAACACGCTGTACAATTTAATAACTTTCAAGTTGCAAGACTTCAAGCCTTTTGACTATTCCGTATCGTTATGATAATGAAAATAGTCAAATCAAATAGCCGGACGTTTTCAGTGAGGAAATGATCGGTCTATGGCAATGAAAAGAGGCAAATCAAATAGCCGGACGTTTTCAGTGAGGAAATTGTAGGTCTATAGCATGAAAATAGGCAAATC
>BGPR01047224.1:0-11844 GCA_013235015.1 Araneus ventricosus
TTTTATTTTTCAAAAAAATATTTTTATTTTTCACAAAAATATTTTTTTTTCCTCAAATATATATTTTTTCCCCACAAAAATGGGCCACTAAAAAAAGTCTTTCTTGAACGCTTATAAGCGCTGGATTTCGAAATTTAATATTCTTAGCTATCTTACTGGAATCCATCCGTGTCTTCTTTTTGTCATCTTATACTTCGAGTGTATGATAGCAAAATGAAGACTGACGCCATCTTTTTCCTGCCTTTGTTCTTTAGTGATGACGGGGGCGTGGCGTCGTTCGCGAATTTGGTCATGGAGTGGGTTATTTTAAATATCATCTGAGATGTTAAATTATCTCGATCGCTCTTGTTTGGAAAAATGCTGTCTTCTTTTTGTCATCTTATACTTCGATTATATGATGGCAAAATGAAGGCTTACGTCATCTTTTTTTCTGACTTTGTTCTTTAGTGATGACGTGTGCGTGGCGTCGTTCGCGAATTTGGTCATGGAGTGGAATATTTTAAATATCATCTGAGATGTTAAATTAACACGATCGCTCTTGTAATTTTGAAAGCATTTGAAATCGACTACTTTTATGCTTTATGTATTTATTTGGGAGAAGGGAAAGCGTAAACAAAAACCCCAGACCAGCCTAGGCAAGGGGAGAACACCATGACCAGCCGCCGCGACAATTTCCAAGGCCAGAGTCAAGAAATAGTAATACATTTATTAACTCTTATTAAATTTTAAAAATGGTCAAATGCTACATTAATTGAAGTATTTACCAAAGTAGTTCAAATTGTGAACGTTCCACAACTATCCAAAGCAGTGTCGGTTCATCTGCTCAGAAAAAAGTAGTGCTACAACAATATGAATAGAATAGTTGAAAAACAAGTTTCTAAAAATAGCTTTATCTTTAAATGGACCATATTTGTAATTGTAGATATCTGAATTGTATTTTAGAAAATTACCGTTGTATCTTTTTTTTCGGTGAGTGACTTCTAACAAAAGAAAACGAGTACGTAGTAACCAGAGAGAACACTTAAGTATAAAATTCCAAAACTCCACATCATCAGGAAGTGAGTGGAAAATCGATTACAAT
Organism: Araneus ventricosus; assembly: GCA_013235015.1. Taxonomy (NCBI): domain Eukaryota; kingdom Metazoa; phylum Arthropoda; class Arachnida; order Araneae; family Araneidae; genus Araneus; species Araneus ventricosus. Next base: position 1,082 of record BGPR01047224.1, read on the forward strand.
AAATTCCATTTTCGCAAACATTTCATGTTACGTAAAATTCTGTTATGAATATTAAAGAGCAGAAATAATATACTACATTTTTAGTCCTATTTTTAGTACGAATTATGAAAAATGAATATTAATTTTAAAATTGAGTTAATTGTTTTTAATTGCCACTCTTGGTCCTTTTTTTTAATGTCTCAATTCCTTTAATTTCCTACAGTAGGATTCTCTTGCAAACGGAAAAAGAGAAAAGAGTTGTTGCAATATTTTATATTTTACAGTAAATAATGTTTTGATACTCGAACTGTTCGTCAAATATCATCTTTCGATGAATCCTTTTGATCGCGGCCAATATTCCATCATTCCAATCAACAAACTAATTCTTATTCCTTTTGTTTTTATTTCTCTCATAAAATGCACACTGAATTCTGAAATATCTTTTATGGTTCGTATATGCAAATTGCAACAAGTGAATTGTGTTACTTTACATTTTCTATTAAAATTGCAAGCTCGTATTGCCATCTGTTGTTCCTAAAGGCCTATATTAACATCCTTGTTTTCCAATCTCAGCGATAGATGGCAGCACTGAACGCTTTGACATCGAAATTTTTCGATTTTATGAAAAAATATATATTATTTCCCTGTCTTTCCTGAACAATTTAAAACAACCCGCGTTAAAAATTTCCTATAATTATGAAAGTTATGCAGAAAAATGTATCAGCTATTCAACGTAAACATTGAATATCTCAAAATGTGTTTTTTTGGTATTGCGTGCACGATATCTCAAGAACTATTGAATATTTTTACATAAAATTTTTACCGCATATGTATTTTGCTGTATTACAAATTGAACCATGTTTTTACACATATTTCTCCAAAGAAATTTTTTAGGAGGATTAGAAAAGCTGAAATGTAACTGTTTTTAGTATTTTTATTTTAAATTGGTATATAGAAAAAGAAATTAAATTTAAATGCTAATAAATTGTAGTTGAGTGTCTTAAACAGATTGTTTGGATTACTTAGATACTCAAAATATTGTGCTGAGATGCATATTTTATCCGTAATCATGAGCTCATGGTGACTATTTCATTTTTTCTCCAAAAATTATACCCATATTAATTACTCTCTCAAATAAATACATAGTCGGACCTCTATTTAACGAAGTCGCTAAATCCCGAAAAAAAGTTCGTTATATGGAAAATTCGTTAAATAGAGATTCACTTTTTAAAATACTTTAGACTACACAAAACAGATATTAAATTCATAAACACTAAATATTATTAAAAAAGTAATTAATCACATCTTTATTTTCTAAATTAATATCTATTTGTTTTATATATTTTACCCATCAAAAAGAAATCTGCAGGGAAAACAAGAATAAAACAAAACATTGTCCGGGAATACACTGTATTTTCAATTTAAAAAATATTTTTATATTAAAATTAATGAATTTTAGCATTTCATCATACAAAGGTTTGTTGATTTCTGCATCATGATCATTTCCACACATCTTCATCGCAATTCATTGCTGTATTGTTTTTATTTTTCACACTGTCCACTTCACTGCCTCATTCACATCTTCATAGATACATGCTTTTAAACGTTTTGAACAAGAATTCGACGAATCGTAATTTTATATCTTATCACGATTTTTTTTTTATTATGGTTGATAAGCTGTTTGGAGAATTACCAAATTTTAAAGCAATATTCTTTTTTTTCATGCCTTTATCCACCTCATGAGGAATTAAATTTTTTTCTTTGATGCTCAAGCACTTTCGCTTTGACATTTTCCAGCTTCAAGGTCATTGATCAACATAAAATGTGTTAAAAGAAAGAATAAGTTTGAAATGTTTAGAAATATTTTGAGGAATAGGGAGAAAAAAAATATTGGATCACAAGAAAAAGTTCGTTAAATAGAGAATGTACTTCGTTATTTGGAGGTTATTTCAAGAAGAAATTCGCAAAATGTTCTTGGTTCCAAGAAAAAGTTCGCAAAATAGAGGTTCGTTAAATAGAGGTCCGACTGTACTTATATGAAGGTTTGAAAATGTGTGTACTATAAGAGAAAGCACAGATATTTTTCTAGTGAGTTTGCGTTTGTTTTCTAGTTGTTGTGAGAAAAGTGACTTAGTGAATTGCATTGTTTCAGAGATATAATGTGTCGAATTTGACAGTTTCCCTCATTTTTTCGAGGTTTAAGAGTCGTTTGCCCCCATAACAAGCAACACCTCCCATATCATTTCAATTTTTTTAAATTTCAAAGCGAAAAAAATTCTCAATGTTTCGCAGCCAATAACGAATATTTCTTAATTTTTTTTAACGCCCGGCATAAACTTAAGACTGCATGTTCCTACCAGATAAGGAAAGAAAATTCAGAACTATTCATTGATTGTGAAAAATTTAATGTATTTTTCCGCTTTGAAATTTCAAAAAATTGAAATAGGTGGTATTGCTTGTTAAGCGGCGATGTACAAACAATGTATATGTATTTGTGCAAACTTTTCTTGATTTAATATGCCCATTTTATTTATTTATTTATTTATTCAAAGAAAGCACGCTACAGAGATGACTCCATTTACAGAGTGCATGACAAAAGCATACAAAATCACAAGTCACAAAGTGAATTAAAACACACACACACACACAAAGTAACTGCAGAGAATACAACAGTTCCAAGCTCAAAACCTCATCAATTATAAAAATGTAAACACATAAATGTTTTAAAATGAAAAAATGCAATTACAAAAGCACCAAAAACACACCGAGGCCCCAAAAGTCCATGCCGTACACCGTCAAAATAGAAATATGGAAAAAAAAATCACACAATATTTTTTTTAAATGTAGAACACCAAATAAAAAAAACATTAATAAAAAGCAAGTCTCAAAAATTCAAACACACACAAACACTAGATCAACGTATAAAAATCTTAATATGTCATGTATATAAAAGTTGAAAACAATTCGATTTAAAAACAGTAGGAGACATATGATAAATGTCCAGTTCACCAGAGATCTTGTTAAAAGTCTTATAAAATTTATACAACGAGAACCTGTCAATATACTTAAATCTAGAATACACATTAGGAAACGAACCCTGGTTCCTCAAAGATCTGGCAGGCACAGCGAAATTTATAGCGCTCAGTATATCAGTACAATCGATCGAACCATTTATTACCTTGTAGAAGAAAAGAACACAAGAAACATCTCGTCTGGAACACAAACTAGGTATTTTAAACATATCACAACATTTTCAAAAGAAAATGGATAAAATATAATTTTTAACAGGATAAGGTTTGTAGATTAGACAGTATCTGCAAATTTCGTCATGAAAATATCGTTCCAAACACTCTAGAGGGAAAATCGATGAAACTGGAGTTGCCGAATTTGATTCGTAGTTGGGCCATTCTCACGAAAAAGTGCTTTTCACAGTCCCATGGTGAAAAAAATTAGAAAGTGCAACAAACTTCCTAGTATTTTTGTTCATATGTATAATTTAAGTTTTGAGAAAGCTATTCAATGCGTTTATAAATATTTATTTATATTAAGAGTTATAATTAGCAAAATTTAACAAAGATATTAACTATAAATTAATTAGTCAAAAATTAATTAAAACTTAATTAAAAGCTCTTAGTATTATATAGAATGGCGCAAATGCAGCTATTTCTAATATAATACAGAAACATATAATAGAAATATAAATTAAAAGGTAAAAAGTACAAATAAGAAACAGACGATTTAAACAGAAAACGATAACAATGCACCTTTTTGCGTGCTCAATGCAACAGCATCAAGTGATTGCATCAACAAAAAAATTACAACAATTAATATTTAGAACACATAAAATAGAATTTAGAATGTAAAAGTGATTATTCAAAATGGAAGGAATGGATAAGAACCCGAATGACTAAATTTTTCAAAGACCATTCGCCATAGGAGTTCCAAAATGGACAAAATTTTCTGTCAAGGGTAAGATTATAAATCAAAAGTGTACCCTTTGTGGCCTGAATTCTGTCCAATATCAATATGAGAAACATTTTGAAAAATCAAATTTATCCTTTTTACCTTTTAATTTATATTTCTATTACTTATTTATATTAAAATAGTTTTACTATTTAACTCTAATTTTTCAATGAATATAAGACAAAAGTTCTCTCCGTGGACGTCCCTACACATGAAATTCAAAATAATATTTCCTGCCACTCAAGCAAATTTTTAAAAAATTGATATTTTTTTCAATATTAACTAGTTTAAAGTCTCTAGTTAAGATCTCACCAAACATTTTTTTAAAAATTATTTTTATTTAGTAACTAATTTTTACACTTTGTTCCTAGTCAAATACGTCTCTCTCTGTGGAAAAAGAAAATAAATTTAAAAAAATATCATAAATGGCAACCCATGTCAAATTATCATGAAAGAATTTATATTAAAGGCAGACAATTTGTTTTTTAAGGAAAAAGTTTCGTTCTATTCGAATTTATTGAATATATTCCAATTTATCAGTTCCATTTAGGAGCCATTGAAATTTAGCGATTTTCTTCTGTATTTTTTAAAAATTAAAATTGAAATTACATTCTCGAAAAGAATTTAAACAATTCATATAGAATATTGATAATATAATTAGAATATCAAAAAATAAAAAGACAAAGCAGTCAGATGCTCAATTTCAGAAGAGAAACGAATAGAAAAAACTTAATAAGGGACTTACTAGATTGTTTAAAAATAAATAAATATATGATATTCCTTAATCTAGTATATAATTCATTGCTTTCCTGCAAAATGTTTACTTTCATTTATTTGAAATTGTTTGTAAATATTATTTAACTAATGCACAGTCAGTGCCATTATTTAAAAAGTGCTATTTTTTAAAAAAATGTTAAGCTTTCTTGCACTGGTTTTTAATAACTAATTTTATTGTTTAATTATAAGAAATAAACCTGTAATAAATCTGCCCAATAATTAGTCAATTATGCTTTCGTTTAACTCTATCGATGCGGGACCGTCCCACACGTCCCTTCAAGCAAAAGACGACAGCCGTCCGAAACGTCCGAATATCACTCTGAAATTTCCACCCCCTTTCGTTAAGTATGATTGATTTCACACCCGCGGCGCGTGCTTTCTTCGTTAGAGTGGCTCGTGTTTGGGAGGGGAGTTTTCTTACAATTCGGAGAATGCCAGCTGTCATCGTGGTTTTAGAGGGGGAAAGTGAATTTCCTTTATCTTTGATAGAGTAGCTCGGACGTCCCCGTATTTTGAGGTACCTTTATTTCAATGGCCTTAGGAATCAGAGGGTTAAACTGTAAAAGTTCTGTTGACTATCATGTCTCCTTCGTAGACAGGTAAAAAATTTTAAAACTTAAAAAAAAAAACCAGTGAAAAATGAAATAGAAAATTTGACCACTAATACATATAAGGTTATTTATTAAGCTTAAATCGATACATCTTTGAAATTTTAAAGATTTTTTTACATACTTTTGTAAAATATAATTTTTTAAATCTATTTGCCACATTTCAATTTTAGATGGCGTAGCGGCTATTAACATTGGAAGGTTGTGACGTTGCGTGACACGACACCGTTTGCCCTTAATATAATTTTCAATATGGCGGAATCTGAAAGCGAGATTTCCCAAAATTACAGCTTCCAGAGACTAAAGACGTCTTTTACAAATTCATTGACAAACAACTAAATAAATAATTACTCTATTAAGAAAAATTAAATCCAGCCTAAATTTCCAAAACGTATGGAAGCACATTAAGCAAATAAAGAATTTAAATCCTTCACTTAATTCCTTTTTTGAAAGGCAACGCTTAGCATCAAACTGTAGATGTGCTGAAATGAATTAAAATAATGAGATTCAAGAGACAGTATTCAATGTATAATTACTATGAAGAAGCTGATTTTGCTAAGCTTCTGAATAATTACTTTCTTATGAGCCGGACAAAGTGTAAGAGTGCGAGTTGATTAAATTTGTTGTTGCTTATAAACAAGATAATGCAAAAAATTATAGCTGCTTCTTTGCATATCATATTTTTATATTTCTTTTCAATATTTTTTATGGTAGAAAACTGGATTTATATCAAAATGTCAACTTTAAAATTTTCAATTTGAACGCATTCCTTAAAATTTCAGAATTTTTGCCATGTTGTTTAAAATTTCACTCCTAAAATTGCTTAGAAATTAATTTAAAAAGATTTACTGTTTACAGTACAATGCTACAAAAGAAACTTTCACATAAACATGGATTTTTATCAATTTTCTGTAGTGTCTACGTAATTTTGTGGACTTTATTTTGTATCTTAAAAATTCATATTTTTAATTTCTTTTTCAGGACTTAAGGGTAAGTTGAATAAAAAAAAATAGTATTTTTCCCCCTGAAATAATGTTATACAAACATTTCACATGAACAGAAATGATGTGAAATTGCGAATATTTTCGAGGAACTGTTGTTACAGAAAGTTTTGGGAGAGGATTAATTTCCCAAACGAATTTTCATTAACATTTTCAATACAATTAAACATTAAAGAGACTATTTTAACTTTATGTTTTTAATATTTAAACAGAATTATTTTCCATAAAACCAAAGACATTTTCCTTGACATATTCCACACAATTAAACATAAAAGTGACTATTTTAACTCTAGTTTTTGTATCCCTTAAGTTCGATGATGATGTTTTTAATTTTTTATGTTTAATTCTGTTGTGAAAACGAAAAAAATGGAAAGGTGAAATTTTTTAACAAGTATTCCATATAAAAATTCATTTGCCACAAAGGCGTTTTATTTGAAGACTAAAATTATTTCATTCATTGATTTTGCTTCCAATTAAAGGATATTTTTCCAAAGACTACGATTTATTGAAGACAGTAAGCGCTTAGCGCCATCTTGTGAAGGAAAAAGGAACAAAATTTAAAGAATATGAAATTATTTTTTCTCTTATTGAATCGCAACAAACAATGCCGCGCTTTGAAACAATTCTGGAAAACAGAAACTGGAAATTATCAACAAGAAATAACACAAGAAGGGGCATGAAATTTATATTGTCTCCATTTTTATCTCGAGGTCGTATCTCAAATTCTGAAAGGAAAGTCATCACCATCGAAGTAGTAATCATAAATAAAACTTCACCCAGTCACTAAGACATCGGGTAAAGCTAAATGACTAGATCACCTCAGACAGTAATAACATAGGTACTGTGAATCACCCATAATAGGTCCCATTGTAAACGTCTCCTGCGCGAAACCTCACAAGAGGTACGACCACCATCGGCGATGGGACCGTTAACAATCCAGTATAGCCATTATTGTACCGAAGAGGAACTGAGAACTTGCTTATGGCAACTTTTCCTCCTCGGCTCGAGGTACGTCGCCAGTGACTTCGTGGCAGAGTCTCAACATCGTGACCGAAGTGTCACAGTTTCGAGACTCGATTCCATGGAAGAACCGCCGTATGTACAAGTATGGTGCACATTCAATCTGTCGTGGACCAAACATCTTTCCGTTGGTGTGGTACGCAAGTTCGGAGAAGGGGATACCGTCTCACATGTCTTCCTCGACATCTGATCACGGTTTAAAATTATGTTCCAAATAGACCTCGTGTCGCTTCAATACGGGACGTTAATATAACTATTGCGAACTTCCCCACAAAAAAGTAAGAGAGGTCGGTCCATTGAACCCTGTGAGGGCCTGGACGGAAGGGGGAGGACCCTCCTTCAACCTTTCTTGTAAATTGACTTCTTGCTTGAAACCAGAAAGTCAGTTTCCTCAGCGACGCTCCAGCGTAAGGTGTCACCCATTTTTTACTACACAGTTGGACTCGTAAGTGCGATCTCACAAGTGGCCTGGTCTCATTGAGACAGGTACACATTAGGGTGGATCGCTCTTCTATGGAGAAAAAAAAAATGTTATTAATCAAAACCTACCTATGCGGAAAAGATGTTCTATGGTATGGAGATTAAGAGAAAAATAATAAAAAAAAAAATTTAAATTCAAAATTTAATACTTTCGCAAGGGGGTTGAATTTTTGAAAAAAAATGAAAAAATACTTAATTTTGATTATACGATTTAAAAAAAATATTATTATTCATCAAAACCTACTTATGCGTAAAATTCTAAATTTAATGCTACCGAAAGGGGGTTGAATTTCCAAAAAAAAATGGAAAAATACCTAATTTTGATTATTGATTATACGATTTTAGATTCGAAATAATTGGTTTTTTTGCAATATAAATAAACAAAAGTGATGATTAATGAGTAGTGAGTAGTATAATGTGCATTGCAACATTTTATGACTCAGCTCCCCCTCCCCACACCGTCAAATCAGTCCGGTTAAGCAACTAGAGCAGTAGGCAATGACTTTGCGTGCTTTCAGAATTCTTCGAAGGGCTAATTCCCTTAAGTGATTTCTGTCATCAGCTAGCATTGATATCAGGACATGTTCTGGATGGCCAAAAAATCAGTTTCTTTTAATAGCAGGGTCTATCACATCCTTCAAATCATTCGAGAAATAACGCGTTAGAACGATTGATCGATGCAAATGCTGTGCCTCATAAATTATGCTTTCGTTTTGATCTTGAACTACATAGACGCATAGACTTTTGTAATGAATGTTGTTAATGTCAAAAAAGCCTCGAATGAATTTTCGTGAGCTACATTGAACCTGAGAATTCTGTTCGCGATTCTAAGTCACCTTGAGTGGAAAACTTTTCCAGGATTTATCTTCGACAGACTTTCTCTGCAATGTCAGCAGTTTATGACTTCGCAAATTTACATTAAGTACAGTTGATCAGTACTTAAGTCTTTCTTGTTAGTCACTTCACATAGCGTGTTTTCTATTGGCGTGTATGAAACTACAGATAGCTTCTCGCATCCGGCCAACGATTTTCTTATTTCGCCAGTCAGGCTTCTGGGCCCAGTTGTGGTTTTATCGACGTGCGCGAAAAGATGACGTTGTGAGAAGCTCGTTGGCGTGTAACTGGCACACAAACCATTGTAGTGAACGATTCAGGATCAATTCCATGTTACGTATAATACCTCCTTTGACACCTGTGTTGACAGATGTTCCGTCGCAACCAACTTTGTTACATCTATGTCATTGTCAACGCATGACAAAAAAAACTATAACTATGTTATTTTCAATAATTTGCGTTCACCCAAAATTTACAGACACGTGGCCGATGTACTCAGAGCCAGGTTCTTTTACCAAGCTTATGTGTTCTTCTATTATGACCTTACTTCTGTTGTCTTCCATTGATAGAGTCCTGTCTTTTCGGCCATCGAAGTATAAGCCAAATTGGTCATGGTCATAATCTTTTATGACCTGAGACAATAGAGTGGTTCTTGCCTTTGTTCTCCCACGCCGAATTTTATTTCTGTCAACAACGTTCAAAACATTGCTTTCTGAGATAATGCCCACATCTTGAAGAGCAGCTGATACGATGGCAGCGCCTGCTCGGTCGGAAATACCAAATCGGTCCAATGTTCTAACTGCAGCTAAAACTTTTTTCACTACAGGTAGTCCTGTGTGCACCCAATCGGCACAGTTGCTGTCATGGCATCAGACACGGGGCGGCGTTCTGTCACTACAGGTATGACTGTGGGGAAGAATCCATGAAGTACCACTTCCGACTTATGGAGGCTTGGGAGGATAAAGCAGGAGACAGAAAAAAGATGGGATTGCCTACTGCTCTAGTTGTTTAGCCGGACTGATTTGACGGTGTGGGGAGGGGGAGCTGAGTCATAAAATGTTGCAATGTACATTATACTACTCGCTACTCATTAATCATATCTTTTGGTTATTTATATTGCAAAAAAACCAATTATTTCGAATCTAAAATCGTATAATCAATAATCAAAATTAAGTATTTTTCCATTTTTTGTTTGAAAATTCAACCCCCTTCCGGTAGCATTAAATTTATAATTTAAATTTTTTTATTATTTTTCTCTTAATATCCATACCATAGAACATTTTTTCCGCATAAGTAGGTTTTGATTAACAATAATATTTTTTTAAATCGTATAATCAAAATTCAGTATTTTTCCATTTTTTTTCGAAAATTCAACCCCCTTGCGGCATTATTAAATTTTGAATTTAAATTTTTTTATTATTTTTCTCTTAATCTCCATACCATAGAACATCTTTTCCGCATAGGTAGGTTTTGATTAATAATAATTTTTTTAAAAAAATCGTATAATCAAAATTAGATATTTTTCCATTTTTTTCAAACATTCAATCCCCTTGCGGCGGTTTTTAACCTAAAATTTAATTTTTTATTTTATTTTTCCATTTATCTATATACCATAGAACATCTTTTCTGTATAGGTAGGATTTGAAATTCTGAAAAAAAAATTTTCGATCCACCCTAGTACACATATAAGGAGATGAAAGAAGGGAACTCATGTTCACTCTGCGACACTCTACCGTAAGGTGTCAACCTTTCCTGAGCACAGGGCACGGTTAGATATTTTAGAGAGATGAACACCTACAAATTGAGGCCCAACTATTATATAAATGATATGATGAGTTTGTACTGCTTGATGAGTGCGTGGTATCCTATGTCTAACATAATCTCAATGTCGTCAAGAAAATAAAACGTGTTGAATGTCGTCTTATCACTGCATTTCGAGATAAGTAAACTCTCATTTACATTATATATAGGTTAAGAAAATATTTATTCCTGATAAGCTTGTGTGAAATAGATTTTACACAATAATTAAACAGAACATCATTTCATCAGCAGTTTTGGTGTTCTTGTTTCGTCCAAGATGCTTAAATACTTAACTGCTCTT
>BGPR01047225.1:0-11844 GCA_013235015.1 Araneus ventricosus
AAGAGCAGTTAAGTATTTAAGCATCTTGGACGAAACAAGAACACCAAAACTGCTGATGAAATGATGTTCTGTTTAATTATTGTGTAAAATCTATTTCACACAAGCTTATCAGGAATAAATATTTTCTTAACCTATATATAATGTAAATGAGAGTTTACTTATCTCGAAATGCAGTGATAAGACGACATTCAACACGTTTTATTTTCTTGACGACATTGAGATTATGTTAGACATAGGATACCACGCACTCATCAAGCAGTACAAACTCATCATATCATTTATATAATAGTTGGGCCTCAATTTGTAGGTGTTCATCTCTCTAAAATATCTAACCGTGCCCTGTGCTCAGGAAAGGTTGACACCTTACGGTAGAGTGTCGCAGAGTGAACATGAGTTCCCTTCTTTCATCTCCTTATATGTGTACTAGGGTGGATCGAAAATTTTTTTTTCAGAATTTCAAATCCTACCTATACAGAAAAGATGTTCTATGGTATATAGATAAATGGAAAAATAAAATAAAAAATTAAATTTTAGGTTAAAAACCGCCGCAAGGGGATTGAATGTTTGAAAAAAATGGAAAAATATCTAATTTTGATTATACGATTTTTTTAAAAAAATTATTATTAATCAAAACCTACCTATGCGGAAAAGATGTTCTATGGTATGGAGATTAAGAGAAAAATAATAAAAAAATTTAAATTCAAAATTTAATAATGCCGCAAGGGGGTTGAATTTTCGAAAAAAAATGGAAAAATACTGAATTTTGATTATACGATTTAAAAAAATATTATTGTTAATCAAAACCTACTTATGCGGAAAAAATGTTCTATGGTATGGATATTAAGAGAAAAATAATAAAAAAATTTAAATTATAAATTTAATGCTACCGGAAGGGGGTTGAATTTTCAAACAAAAAATGGAAAAATACTTAATTTTGATTATTGATTATACGATTTTAGATTCGAAATAATTGGTTTTTTTGCAATATAAATAACCAAAAGATATGATTAATGAGTAGCGAGTAGTATAATGTACATTGCAACATTTTATGACTCAGCTCCCCCTCCCCACACCGTCAAATCAGTCCGGCTAAACAACTAGAGCAGTAGGCAATCCCATCTTTTTTCTGTCTCCTGCTTTATCCTCCCAAGCCTCCATAAGTCGGAAGTGGTACTTCATGGATTCTTCCCCACAGTCATACCTGTAGTGACAGAACGCCGCCCCGTGTCTGATGCCATGACAGCAACTGTGCCGATTGGGTGCACACAGGACTACCTGTAGTGAAAAAAGTTTTAGCTGCAGTTAGAACATTGGACCGATTTGGTATTTCCGACCGAGCAGGCGCTGCCATCGTATCAGCTGCTCTTCAAGATGTGGGCATTATCTCAGAAAGCAATGTTTTGAACGTTGTTGACAGAAATAAAATTCGGCGTGGGAGAACAAAGGCAAGAACCACTCTATTGTCTCAGGTCATAAAAGATTATGACCATGACCAATTTGGCTTATACTTCGATGGCCGAAAAGACAGGACTCTATCAATGGAAGACAACAGAAGTAAGGTCATAATAGAAGAACACATAAGCTTGGTAAAAGAACCTGGCTCTGAGTACATCGGCCACGTGTCTGTAAATTTTGGGTGAACGCAAATTATTGAAAATAACATAGTTATAGTTTTTTTTGTCATGCGTTGACAATGACATAGATGTAACAAAGTTGGTTGCGACGGAACATCTGTCAACACAGGTGTCAAAGGAGGTATTATACGTAACATGGAATTGATCCTGAATCGTTCACTACAATGGTTTGTGTGCCAGTTACACGCCAACGAGCTTCTCACAACGTCATCTTTTCGCGCACGTCGATAAAACCACAACTGGGCCCAGAAGCCTGACTGGCGAAATAAGAAAATCGTTGGCCGGATGCGAGAAGCTATCTGTAGTTTCATACACGCCAATAGAAAACACGCTATGTGAAGTGACTAACAAGAAAGACTTAAGTACTGATCAACTGTACTTAATGTAAATTTGCGAAGTCATAAACTGCTGACATTGCAGAGAAAGTCTGTCGAAGATAAATCCTGGAAAAGTTTTCCACTCAAGGTGACTTAGAATCGCGAACAGAATTCTCAGGTTCAATGTAGCTCACGAAAATTCATTCGAGGCTTTTTTGACATTAACAACATTCATTACAAAAGTCTATGCGTCTATGTAGTTCAAGATCAAAACGAAAGCATAATTTATGAGGCACAGCATTTGCATCGATCAATCGTTCTAACGCGTTATTTCTCGAATGATTTGAAGGATGTGATAGACCCTGCTATTAAAAGAAACTGATTTTTTGGCCATCCAGAACATGTCCTGATATCAATGCTAGCTGATGACAGAAATCACTTAAGGGAATTAGCCCTTCGAAGAATTCTGAAAGCACGCAAAGTCATTGCCTACTGCTCTAGTTGCTTAACCGGACTGATTTGACGGTGTGGGGAGGGGGAGCTGAGTCATAAAATGTTGCAATGCACATTATACTACTCACTACTCATTAATCATCACTTTTGTTTATTTATATTGCAAAAAAACCAATTATTTCGAATCTAAAATCGTATAATCAATAATCAAAATTAGGTATTTTTCCATTTTTTTTTGGAAATTCAACCCCCTTTCGGTAGCATTAAATTTAGAATTTTACGCATAAGTAGGTTTTGATGAATAATAATATTTTTTTTAAATCGTATAATCAAAATTAAGTATTTTTTCATTTTTTTTCAAAAATTCAACCCCCTTGCGAAAGTATTAAATTTTGAATTTAAATTTTTTTTTTTATTATTTTTCTCTTAATCTCCATACCATAGAACATCTTTTCCGCATAGGTAGGTTTTGATTAATAACATTTTTTTTTTCTCCATAGAAGAGCGATCCACCCTAATGTGTACCTGTCTCAATGAGACCAGGCCACTTGTGAGATCGCACTTACGAGTCCAACTGTGTAGTAAAAAATGGGTGACACCTTACGCTGGAGCGTCGCTGAGGAAACTGACTTTCTGGTTTCAAGCAAGAAGTCAATTTACAAGAAAGGTTGAAGGAGGGTCCTCCCCCTTCCGTCCAGGCCCTCACAGGGTTCAATGGACCGACCTCTCTTACTTTTTTGTGGGGAAGTTCGCAATAGTTATATTAACGTCCCGTATTGAAGCGACACGAGGTCTATTTGGAACATAATTTTAAACCGTGATCAGATGTCGAGGAAGACATGTGAGACGGTATCCCCTTCTCCGAACTTGCGTACCACACCAACGGAAAGATGTTTGGTCCACGACAGATTGAATGTGCACCATACTTGTACATACGGCGGTTCTTCCATGGAATCGAGTCTCGAAACTGTGACACTTCGGTCACGATGTTGAGACTCTGCCACGAAGTCACTGGCGACGTACCTCGAGCCGAGGAGGAAAAGTTGCCATAAGCAAGTTCTCAGTTCCTCTTCGGTACAATAATGGCTATACTGGATTGTTAACGGTCCCATCGCCGATGGTGGTCGTACCTCTTGTGAGGTTTCGCGCAGGAGACGTTTACAATGGGACCTATTATGGGTGATTCACAGTACCTATGTTATTACTGTCTGAGGTGATCTAGTCATTTAGCTTTACCCGATGTCTTAGTGACTGGGTGAAGTTTTATTTATGATTACTACTTCGATGGTGATGACTTTCCTTTCAGAATTTGAGATACGACCTCGAGATAAAAATGGAGACAATATAAATTTCATGCCCCTTCTTGTGTTATTTCTTGTTGATAATTTCCAGTTTCTGTTTTCCAGAATTGTTTCAAAGCGCGGCATTGTTTGTTGCGATTCAATAAGAGAAAAAATAATTTCATATTCTTTAAATTTTGTTCCTTTTTCCTTCACAAGATGGCGCTAAGCGCTTACTGTCTTCAATAAATCGTAGTCTTTGGAAAAATATCCTTTAATTGGAAGCAAAATCAATGAATGAAATAATTTTAGTCTTCAAATAAAACGCCTTTGTGGCAAATGAATTTTTATATGGAATACTTGTTAAAAAATTTCACCTTTCCATTTTTTTCGTTTTCACAACAGAATTAAACATAAAAAATTAAAAACATCATCATCGAACTTAAGGGATACAAAAACTAGAGTTAAAATAGTCACTTTTATGTTTAATTGTGTGGAATATGTCAAGGAAAATGTCTTTGGTTTTATGGAAAATAATTCTGTTTAAATATTAAAAACATAAAGTTAAAATAGTCTCTTTAATGTTTAATTGTATTGAAAATGTTAATGAAAATTCGTTTGGGAAATTAATCCTCTCCCAAAACTTTCTGTAACAACAGTTCCTCGAAAATATTCGCAATTTCACATCATTTCTGTTCATGTGAAATGTTTGTATAACATTATTTCAGGGGGAAAAATACTATTTTTTTTTATTCAACTTACCCTTAAGTCCTGAAAAAGAAATTAAAAATATGAATTTTTAAGATACAAAATAAAGTCCACAAAATTACGTAGACACTACAGAAAATTGATAAAAATCCATGTTTATGTGAAAGTTTCTTTTGTAGCATTGTACTGTAAACAGTAAATCTTTTTAAATTAATTTCTAAGCAATTTTAGGAGTGAAATTTTAAACAACATGGCAAAAATTCTGAAATTTTAAGGAATGCGTTCAAATTGAAAATTTTAAAGTTGACATTTTGATATAAATCCAGTTTTCTACCATAAAAAATATTGAAAAGAAATATAAAAATATGATATGCAAAGAAGCAGCTATAATTTTTTGCATTATCTTGTTTATAAGCAACAACAAATTTAATCAACTCGCACTCTTACACTTTGTCCGGCTCATAAGAAAGTAATTATTCAGAAGCTTAGCAAAATCAGCTTCTTCATAGTAATTATACATTGAATACTGTCTCTTGAATCTCATTATTTTAATTCATTTCAGCACATCTACAGTTTGATGCTAAGCGTTGCCTTTCAAAAAAGGAATTAAGTGAAGGATTTAAATTCTTTATTTGCTTAATGTGCTTCCATACGTTTTGGAAATTTAGGCTGGATTTAATTTTTCTTAATAGAGTAATTATTTATTTAGTTGTTTGTCAATGAATTTGTAAAAGACGTCTTTAGTCTCTGGAAGCTGTAATTTTGGGAAATCTCGCTTTCAGATTCCGCCATATTGAAAATTATATTAAGGGCAAACGGTGTCGTGTCACGCAACGTCACAACCTTCCAATGTTAATAGCCGCTACGCCATCTAAAATTGAAATGTGGCAAATAGATTTAAAAAATTATATTTTACAAAAGTATGTAAAAAAATCTTTAAAATTTCAAAGATGTATCGATTTAAGCTTAATAAATAACCTTATATGTATTAGTGGTCAAATTTTCTATTTCATTTTTCACTGGTTTTTTTTTTTAAGTTTTAAAATTTTTTACCTGTCTACGAAGGAGACATGATAGTCAACAGAACTTTTACAGTTTAACCCTCTGATTCCTAAGGCCATTGAAATAAAGGTACCTCAAAATACGGGGACGTCCGAGCTACTCTATCAAAGATAAAGGAAATTCACTTTCCCCCTCTAAAACCACGATGACAGCTGGCATTCTCCGAATTGTAAGAAAACTCCCCTCCCAAACACGAGCCACTCTAACGAAGAAAGCACGCGCCGCGGGTGTGAAATCAATCATACTTAACGAAAGGGGGTGGAAATTTCAGAGTGATATTCGGACGTTTCGGACGGCTGTCGTCTTTTGCTTGAAGGGACGTGTGGGACGGTCCCGCATCGATAGAGTTAAACGAAAGCATAATTGACTAATTATTGGGCAGATTTATTACAGGTTTATTTCTTATAATTAAACAATAAAATTAGTTATTAAAAACCAGTGCAAGAAAGCTTAACATTTTTTTAAAAAATAGCACTTTTTAAATAATGGCACTGACTGTGCATTAGTTAAATAATATTTACAAACAATTTCAAATAAATGAAAGTAAACATTTTGCAGGAAAGCAATGAATTATATACTAGATTAAGGAATATCATATATTTATTTATTTTTAAACAATCTAGTAAGTCCCTTATTAAGTTTTTTCTATTCGTTTCTCTTCTGAAATTGAGCATCTGACTGCTTTGTCTTTTTATTTTTTGATATTCTAATTATATTATCAATATTCTATATGAATTGTTTAAATTCTTTTCGAGAATGTAATTTCAATTTTAATTTTTAAAAAATACAGAAGAAAATCGCTAAATTTCAATGGCTCCTAAATGGAACTGATAAATTGGAATATATTCAATAAATTCGAATAGAACGAAACTTTTTCCTTAAAAAACAAATTGTCTGCCTTTAATATAAATTCTTTCATGATAATTTGACATGGGTTGCCATTTATGATATTTTTTTAAATTTATTTTCTTTTTCCACAGAGAGAGACGTATTTGACTAGGAACAAAGTGTAAAAATTAGTTACTAAATAAAAATAATTTTTAAAAAAATGTTTGGTGAGATCTTAACTAGAGACTTTAAACTAGTTAATATTGAAAAAAATATCAATTTTTTAAAAATTTGCTTGAGTGGCAGGAAATATTATTTTGAATTTCATGTGTAGGGACGTCCACGGAGAGAACTTTTGTCTTATATTCATTGAAAAATTAGAGTTAAATAGTAAAACTATTTTAATATAAATAAGTAATAGAAATATAAATTAAAAGGTAAAAAGGATAAATTTGATTTTTCAAAATGTTTCTCATATTGATATTGGACAGAATTCAGGCCACAAAGGGTACACTTTTGATTTATAATCTTACCCTTGACAGAAAATTTTGTCCATTTTGGAACTCCTATGGCGAATGGTCTTTGAAAAATTTAGTCATTCGGGTTCTTATCCATTCCTTCCATTTTGAATAATCACTTTTACATTCTAAATTCTATTTTATGTGTTCTAAATATTAATTGTTGTAATTTTTTTGTTGATGCAATCACTTGATGCTGTTGCATTGAGCACGCAAAAAGGTGCATTGTTATCGTTTTCTGTTTAAATCGTCTGTTTCTTATTTGTACTTTTTACCTTTTAATTTATATTTCTATTATATGTTTCTGTATTATATTAGAAATAGCTGCATTTGCGCCATTCTATATAATACTAAGAGCTTTTAATTAAGTTTTAATTAATTTTTGACTAATTAATTTATAGTTAATATCTTTGTTAAATTTTGCTAATTATAACTCTTAATATAAATAAATATTTATAAACGCATTGAATAGCTTTCTCAAAACTTAAATTATACATATGAACAAAAATACTAGGAAGTTTGTTGCACTTTCTAATTTTTTTCACCATGGGACTGTGAAAAGCACTTTTTCGTGAGAATGGCCCAACTACGAATCAAATTCGGCAACTCCAGTTTCATCGATTTTCCCTCTAGAGTGTTTGGAACGATATTTTCATGACGAAATTTGCAGATACTGTCTAATCTACAAACCTTATCCTGTTAAAAATTATATTTTATCCATTTTCTTTTGAAAATGTTGTGATATGTTTAAAATACCTAGTTTGTGTTCCAGACGAGATGTTTCTTGTGTTCTTTTCTTCTACAAGGTAATAAATGGTTCGATCGATTGTACTGATATACTGAGCGCTATAAATTTCGCTGTGCCTGCCAGATCTTTGAGGAACCAGGGTTCGTTTCCTAATGTGTATTCTAGATTTAAGTATATTGACAGGTTCTCGTTGTATAAATTTTATAAGACTTTTAACAAGATCTCTGGTGAACTGGACATTTATCATATGTCTCCTACTGTTTTTAAATCGAATTGTTTTCAACTTTTATATACATGACATATTAAGATTTTTATACGTTGATCTAGTGTTTGTGTGTGTTTGAATTTTTGAGACTTGCTTTTTATTAATGTTTTTTTTATTTGGTGTTCTACATTTAAAAAAAATATTGTGTGATTTTTTTTTCCATATTTCTATTTTGACGGTGTACGGCATGGACTTTTGGGGCCTCGGTGTGTTTTTGGTGCTTTTGTAATTGCATTTTTTCATTTTAAAACATTTATGTGTTTACATTTTTATAATTGATGAGGTTTTGAGCTTGGAACTGTTGTATTCTCTGCAGTTACTTTGTGTGTGTGTGTGTGTTTTAATTCACTTTGTGACTTGTGATTTTGTATGCTTTTGTCATGCACTCTGTAAATGGAGTCATCTCTGTAGCGTGCTTTCTTTGAATAAATAAATAAATAAATAAAATGGGCATATTAAATCAAGAAAAGTTTGCACAAATACATATACATTGTTTGTACATCGCCGCTTAACAAGCAATACCACCTATTTCAATTTTTTGAAATTTCAAAGCGGAAAAATACATTAAATTTTTCACAATCAATGAATAGTTCTGAATTTTCTTTCCTTATCTGGTAGGAACATGCAGTCTTAAGTTTATGCCGGGCGTTAAAAAAAATTAAGAAATATTCGTTATTGGCTGCGAAACATTGAGAATTTTTTTCGCTTTGAAATTTAAAAAAATTGAAATGATATGGGAGGTGTTGCTTGTTATGGGGGCAAACGACTCTTAAACCTCGAAAAAATGAGGGAAACTGTCAAATTCGACACATTATATCTCTGAAACAATGCAATTCACTAAGTCACTTTTCTCACAACAACTAGAAAACAAACGCAAACTCACTAGAAAAATATCTGTGCTTTCTCTTATAGTACACACATTTTCAAACCTTCATATAAGTACAGTCGGACCTCTATTTAACGAACCTCTATTTTGCGAACTTTTTCTTGGAACCAAGAACATTTTGCGAATTTCTTCTTGAAATAACCTCCAAATAACGAAGTACATTCTCTATTTAACGAACTTTTTCTTGTGATCCAATATTTTTTTTCTCCCTATTCCTCAAAATATTTCTAAACATTTCAAACTTATTCTTTCTTTTAACACATTTTATGTTGATCAATGACCTTGAAGCTGGAAAATGTCAAAGCGAAAGTGCTTGAGCATCAAAGAAAAAAATTTAATTCCTCATGAGGTGGATAAAGGCATGAAAAAAAAGAATATTGCTTTAAAATTTGGTAATTCTCCAAACAGCTTATCAACCATAATAAAAAAAAAATCGTGATAAGATATAAAATTACGATTCGTCGAATTCTTGTTCAAAACGTTTAAAAGCATGTATCTATGAAGATGTGAATGAGGCAGTGAAGTGGACAGTGTGAAAAATAAAAACAATACAGCAATGAATTGCGATGAAGATGTGTGGAAATGATCATGATGCAGAAATCAACAAACCTTTGTATGATGAAATGCTAAAATTCATTAATTTTAATATAAAAATATTTTTTAAATTGAAAATACAGTGTATTCCCGGACAATGTTTTGTTTTATTCTTGTTTTCCCTGCAGATTTCTTTTTGATGGGTAAAATATATAAAACAAATAGATATTAATTTAGAAAATAAAGATGTGATTAATTACTTTTTTAATAATATTTAGTGTTTATGAATTTAATATCTGTTTTGTGTAGTCTAAAGTATTTTAAAAAGTGAATCTCTATTTAACGAATTTTCCATATAACGAACTTTTTTTCGGGATTTAGCGACTTCGTTAAATAGAGGTCCGACTATGTATTTATTTGAGAGAGTAATTAATATGGGTATAATTTTTGGAGAAAAAATGAAATAGTCACCATGAGCTCATGATTACGGATAAAATATGCATCTCAGCACAATATTTTGAGTATCTAAGTAATCCAAACAATCTGTTTAAGACACTCAACTACAATTTATTAGCATTTAAATTTAATTTCTTTTTCTATATACCAATTTAAAATAAAAATACTAAAAACAGTTACATTTCAGCTTTTCTAATCCTCCTAAAAAATTTCTTTGGAGAAATATGTGTAAAAACATGGTTCAATTTGTAATACAGCAAAATACATATGCGGTAAAAATTTTATGTAAAAATATTCAATAGTTCTTGAGATATCGTGCACGCAATACCAAAAAAACACATTTTGAGATATTCAATGTTTACGTTGAATAGCTGATACATTTTTCTGCATAACTTTCATAATTATAGGAAATTTTTAACGCGGGTTGTTTTAAATTGTTCAGGAAAGACAGGGAAATAATATATATTTTTTCATAAAATCGAAAAATTTCGATGTCAAAGCGTTCAGTGCTGCCATCTATCGCTGAGATTGGAAAACAAGGATGTTAATATAGGCCTTTAGGAACAACAGATGGCAATACGAGCTTGCAATTTTAATAGAAAATGTAAAGTAACACAATTCACTTGTTGCAATTTGCATATACGAACCATAAAAGATATTTCAGAATTCAGTGTGCATTTTATGAGAGAAATAAAAACAAAAGGAATAAGAATTAGTTTGTTGATTGGAATGATGGAATATTGGCCGCGATCAAAAGGATTCATCGAAAGATGATATTTGACGAACAGTTCGAGTATCAAAACATTATTTACTGTAAAATATAAAATATTGCAACAACTCTTTTCTCTTTTTCCGTTTGCAAGAGAATCCTACTGTAGGAAATTAAAGGAATTGAGACATTAAAAAAAAGGACCAAGAGTGGCAATTAAAAACAATTAACTCAATTTTAAAATTAATATTCATTTTTCATAATTCGTACTAAAAATAGGACTAAAAATGTAGTATATTATTTCTGCTCTTTAATATTCATAACAGAATTTTACGTAACATGAAATGTTTGCGAAAATGGAATTTATTGTAATCGATTTTCCACTCACTTCCTGATGATGTGGAGTTTTGGAATTTTATACTTAAGTGTTCTCTCTGGTTACTACGTACTCGTTTTCTTTTGTTAGAAGTCACTCACCGAAAAAAAAGATACAACGGTAATTTTCTAAAATACAATTCAGATATCTACAATTACAAATATGGTCCATTTAAAGATAAAGCTATTTTTAGAAACTTGTTTTTCAACTATTCTATTCATATTGTTGTAGCACTACTTTTTTCTGAGCAGATGAACCGACACTGCTTTGGATAGTTGTGGAACGTTCACAATTTGAACTACTTTGGTAAATACTTCAATTAATGTAGCATTTGACCATTTTTAAAATTTAATAAGAGTTAATAAATGTATTACTATTTCTTGACTCTGGCCTTGGAAATTGTCGCGGCGGCTGGTCATGGTGTTCTCCCCTTGCCTAGGCTGGTCTGGGGTTTTTGTTTACGCTTTCCCTTCTCCCAAATAAATACATAAAGCATAAAAGTAGTCGATTTCAAATGCTTTCAAAATTACAAGAGCGATCGTGTTAATTTAACATCTCAGATGATATTTAAAATATTCCACTCCATGACCAAATTCGCGAACGACGCCACGCACACGTCATCACTAAAGAACAAAGTCAGAAAAAAAGATGACGTAAGCCTTCATTTTGCCATCATATAATCGAAGTATAAGATGACAAAAAGAAGACAGCATTTTTCCAAACAAGAGCGATCGAGATAATTTAACATCTCAGATGATATTTAAAATAACCCACTCCATGACCAAATTCGCGAACGACGCCACGCCCCCGTCATCACTAAAGAACAAAGGCAGGAAAAAGATGGCGTCAGTCTTCATTTTGCTATCATACACTCGAAGTATAAGATGACAAAAAGAAGACACGGATGGATTCCAGTAAGATAGCTAAGAATATTAAATTTCGAAATCCAGCGCTTATAAGCGTTCAAGAAAGACTTTTTTTAGTGGCCCATTTTTGTGGGGAAAAAATATATATTTGAGGAAAAAAAAATATTTTTGTGAAAAATAAAAATATTTTTTTGAAAAATAAAA
>BGPR01047226.1:0-11843 GCA_013235015.1 Araneus ventricosus
CCCCGAGTTGCTCAGATGAGTGAATGTGTGTTTGGATGCGTTTGAACATCTTTGGAGTCTTGTCCACAGTACAAGCTGGTAAGCTGATAGAAGCCGAGTGGTATTGAAAGTGCTGTTATTGTTATTATCAGACATGACACAGGCTTGGAACAAAAAAAGCTGAACTTCATAAATACGGAATTGTATCAAACATAAACACCGAGAAGTAAAATAAGTATGATTAATTGAACAATAAATGAATAAATTCATACAAAAAGTACTTGAAACATTAAAAATATTGTATTATTATTATTTAAAGGAAAATTAATGGGTGAAAAATAAATTACGTACAAAGTTTTGTTAAAATAAAAACTATGGTAAAAATTATTTCACTAAAAAATATGGCCATGTAAAAACTTTTTTTTGGTTATACATAATTATTAAGACTTTTGTTTCTCATTTTTTGAGCTAACAGTTCAAGCTTTCTTTTATGCTTCAGTCTGCTATTTTCCTTCATTTTGTAAATTTTGCTCTCTTTCTTTGATTGGGGGTTTTTATTTATTTTTTTCTCTTAGCTATTTCTTACTATTAAGTTTCTCTTAGTACCATTTTCCTGATAACCTTAAATTTTTGCACGTTACTATCAATGGCATGACACAAAAATATTTTTTCTAAAATATTCAAAAGCAGACTGTTTTTTGTTCATCAATTTGTATTTAACACTCTAAATTAAAGAATACGTTTCAACATACATTATTTCTGATCTTTTATCGATAAAATCCAAGATTAATTTGAATGTGTACAAGGGCGCACAGTTTTTGTTTGCATGCTATTCACGTCTTTTGTGAGCGTAACCCCTCCCCCAACCCATTACCAAAACTTTTAATGTAGATTTACATCGATCCCAAGAATGACGAAATTTGATACCGAAAACGCTGAAATAAGCGTTTCAGCACAAATGTGTCATGTCTCTGTTGATAGACAAACATTGAGGAACGAAAACTAACAAAAATGAAATCGAAATAACTGACAAAAATGAAGAAAATAATGTTAAAAAGAACGCAAAAATAAAATGGCTTCCTTCACGGAGAGCTAACGATCTTTCTTCTCACGAAATTTGGATCGGAAGAAATTCGTGGGTTGATTTTCTATCCAATCAGAATTCAGAATGAATTTTCATTGGACGGAACGAAAGACGACTGGACGAAAAGAGAAAGAAAAGAATACAACCTTCAGGCATTCCTCCCAATGCTAAACTTTGACCCCAAAGTGCCGATACATAACTCGGACGCTGAACGGTGTTTGGCAGGATTACGCCATATCTTATGAATTCGAAATTTTTTCGCTTTAGAGCCATACGCAGAATTTTCACACGGCGTACAGTTTTTGTTTGTGTGAGCAACCCAAACCCCCAATACATTAACAAAAATTTTAATGCAGATTTGCATCGATCCTAAGAATGATAAAATTCGATGCCGAAAAAGCGGAAATCCGTGTTCCCACGGAAATGTGTCATGTCTATATTATTAATGATTTGCTGTCTGCTTGTGTTAATAATTTGTGCAAGTGCTGTTCTTTTCATACCTGTGCTTTGAGTTTCTTAATTAGTCTAATATTTTAGAATAAAGAATCATTTTTAGTTATCCAGCTTGCTGGACTGCTTTCACTGTACACCCACCAGACGATTTTCATAACAATAATAAATGAATTCAAACAGGATCAGCAGACAAACTCATATTTTCAAAATTTTATTCAAATACCCTATTATGCAACTTGAAACTACAGGTACTGAATTAATAAATAAACCAAAATTATACATATCATGCCAGAGCACACCTAATCTTTCAGTTTTATGCATAAAAAAAGGAGATTATATTGTCTACATTAGTTATGCATATAAAATATGTCCATATGTTTGGTAATATAAGGGTTTCAATGAAGATAATCATTTCTCCCTCTTATATTGATAAATATTACATGAAGTGAGATTTCTTTTTAGAGTGTTTCTTTAATTGAAAGGTAATCCATAATTTCAATGAATTCAATTCTTTGCATTCAGTGTCAGAAACCTAATTATAAACAAATATAGACTGGGGTAGATTGATATGTGGGTACATTGATACAGTCCATAAATTTTGATGAATGGTGCTCATGATATTCAAATCCCCTCACATATATGCCACTGTAACCCTTCTCACAGGGTATATTTTCAGCCATGTTTAGTCAAAAGTTAATTTACATATGAATCAAACAGCTAATCTTCTCGTCCAAGTAAATTCTTCTCTAAGTATGTGTTGTGTGATTTCTTTAACTAGTTATGTTTTCCTGGCAGGGGATCTACTCTAAAAATAGGAAATAACATTTATTTTCCTGAATTATATTAAGTTTTGAGGATGTTTAGTGTTGTTTTTATGTGACCACTTGTTTTATGTAAAAAAAGGCTCATGGGGCAGATTGATACAATTGACTCCGGGGCACATTGATACACGTCTTTTGTGTGCATCAATGTCCCTTAACAGCAACTAATTCGCAAAATCATCTTCAGAAATGGAAAAAAAAATGTAAAAATGAACTATCTAAGATAAACATGTAGTTAAATAATTGTTTAAACCATGAAAACAGTTTGAATTTCAATGCAAAAAGAAAAGAATTGTTGTAAATTAATTTTAAAATATTTTTTTACAAATTTATTAAAATTGGAGAGAAAAATTGTACAGAAACTAAATTAATATCATAGAAAAGATAATCTTTTGCATTTTCCGATGGTGTGAAAATTGTTTTTGTACTATATTTTTTTCGCAAGTCATCAACGGAAGAACGCGTAAATTTCCCTTAATTTTTAATTCATTAAAATATCAAAAAAAGGCTTTGAGGTACACATTCTCTAACTCCAAAATATTTTTACACACACGCATACATTCCTTTATTATTTGTAGAGATAAATTAATTTCTGAGGTATTATTGTTTTATTTTTGCAGTATTATTAAAAATGCTGAATTTTGATTGAAATAAAAGTTTGTCACTTTGTTAAACTTTTAAACCTTAATTTGGAATACAAAGTTTATTGATGAAACAAATTTTGTTTAGATTCCACATCTATTAATCATCATTATTTTCGATATTTCCGTATGTATCAATGTATCTCTAGTATGGGGCAGATTGATATAAATCCATTTTAGGAAAAAAGTGAAATATTTTATTATGTCATTGATGACCAAAACTTGATTGAAAACCTATATTAGATTAACAAGTGCATAAATATAGCATATTAATTCGAATAATTACCATTGGCAAAATCATTTTTTAGCTTTCCAAAAAAAAAGTGCATCAATGTCCCGGCCGTGCCCCCCCCCCCTACTTTTCAACAAGATATATCCATGCATTAACTATCCAGATACAAATGAAAGCTACATTTAAAATTAAAAGCAGAAGCTGTGAAAAACAGTGAAGTATTGTTGGACATAAATATCTATAAACAATACTTTACACAAGACAAATAGAAATCAAGTTACATGACTAAGAAGCAATAAATCAGTTTGTGACTAATGTTAATAAACATTTTCTAACTAAACAATTCCATTTCCTAATATAGGTTTAATGTCTTTCACATAGTTTCCGAAATACACGCTACTGTGCACTGAATATCCAATAAACTGATATATCCAATAAATGGAATATTGTACAATATATTATAAAAAATTACACATAATTCCTCTACATTTTGTAAAGGAAACTTTCACATACTCCTCTTGATCTACATTTAGTAATTTGATTAAGGAAGTAACATCAATAGATCACCATTCTTTTCCAGAATTCCAAATAAGAAAATTTGAAATCTCCTTAACCATAATCATTTTAAGTCAACATCTTTTTTTTAAAGCATAAAAATAAAATTAGCTTTTTTTTTTTAACTTTTACTATGAAATGTAATTTAAGAAAATGAATGTCAGATGAGCTTTCAAATAAAATAAAAATACATCTAATAAAGTTAAAAACAAAGTATGATACAGAAAAGACAAACTTTTGTAACTAATAAAAAAAAAGCCTAAATATGCATATCCATATAATTACAATATGTTTTTCAAAAGAGCTTCATTCAATTGACTGAGAACAGGCATCAAAAAAATAAAAAATAATAACATATGCCACAATAAGCAAACTTAACATTAAGCTATTACCTATACTGCAATGAATTTAACACTCATGCTTTTTCCCCAAAAACCGAGTTTGTTTTTATGAAAAATATAAACTTTTGCAAAACAATTTTATGCAGCATTTGAAAAAGCATGTAAAATTTTTATTAAACCAATAACAAATAGTGAACCAAGTTACATTTTAAACATATGCATAATGAACATCAGTTCAGCCATTTAAGATTTTATATCATAAAATGTAGATTGTGTAAAAAAGAATAACAGTTATAATATATTTGACACAATAAATGTATGCTAAATTAATTTTTCAGATGCAAAAAAATAACATACAAAGTAATAAAAAAATAACATATGGGCATATGATGCAAGATATTTTTTTTTAAATTAATGTAAAAACTGGGTGTTTGCTTCATTGTAACTTTAGCTTGAAGGTTATGTAATAAATAAATAGCAAATAAGATTTACAAAAGATGAAAAATCAACAAAAAAATTTAAAAACAACTTTTGCCTAATAAATGGTCAAAAACAATTCATACAGTGAAAATATTACAAAGCACTGACGTGCAAAAAATAACATATATGAAGAAGTATAACATAGACCATTGCAACCATTTACCACTTTACCATTGCAAAAGCTACTTAAGAAACTATGTGCAGTTACTGGATTTTCAGTGTCACCTGAGAACTTAAATAAAATTTAACGGTACTTACGTATTAACGCCACCGAAGCTGAAGTTGCGCTAATGCGGCAAGATTGGCAGCAATTAAAAACCGCCAAATCTGGCGTATTAACGTCACCGCAGCTACAGATTTGGCGGTTTTTAAGTGCCGCCAATCTTGGCGCATTAGCGCAACTTCAGCGGCGTTAATACGTAAGTACCAATTTAACTTATGTATCTCAATATTTAAAGAAGCTAGAAAAAAAACCTCTATAAAAATTATACTAATATACATTTTTAAAAAATATTTTTTCATAAGATATATTTAAGATTTATTCTTTTGTTTTAAGTTATATTTTAAAAATACATTTTTGAAATATATCTTAACTTCAATAAACTTAATCAGTAGGTATCAATGTTAACATATCGGCTCTATGAATTCTCAGTACTTGTAGAAGCATCTTAATTTTGGCTTAATATGAATAATGAAAAAGAATATAAATAAATGCATTGATTTTAATTTTTTAATAAAAAAATTTGTAAAAGTGGCAGATACTGCAATATATTCTGCGATTATTTGTCTTCCAAGTCCACTGATTTTATTCTCAGAGATTGACATGAATCTATAGAAGGTAGAAATAGTTCTTTATTTTCAAACTTTTTATTAACTTCCCTGAGTAGGTTTTTTTTATTATTATTTATTTATTTTTTGTCTTTAACATCAAAGTCACCCAACCCTAATCTAGTTCAAGTTACCTACCCAATTTCATCCAACATGTACTACTTATTTCTGATGGAAAATTATTTAATATAAACTTCAACCGTGAATAATTTTAGTTGCAGCTTTCATTAAAATAAAGCAATACAATAAAACTTCCTGAAAATTCTGCTTTTTGGCACAAAATGGAATATTTTAAACAGTAAAAGATCTATTGTTCACCAAATATTTTTTTATAAATTTCAAAGCCTGTATATTGTACTTTTTGCACATAGTTATTATACTAATTTATACACAAATGATTATCTATTGACAAATGACAAGGATTTTTAAATGGGTAAGCAATTTATTTCATCTCCCAACATTTTTTGTATACCTCTAACAGATATTTAACATTACAGTTCCTGCTGGAATATATCTCATTTAAAAAAAAATATCATTATTACAATAAGGCAAACTTTTTTAACATCTGAATGTCATATTTTAAAACAAAATAATAATATAATCATCAGTTTTTTTAAAAAAATTGGTGCAGCATTTTGCGGGATAGTAAAAAAAGGTTTCGTCGTTATACAATATGATTTTCAATATTTCAGTAATAGATTTATGCTCGAAATCAAAACTTGAAATTTCTGTTGCAAAATATGCTCTACAGATGCAACAGACCACATGAATAAATTATTTTACGTAGTATTCAATATTTTAAACCACTATAAATATAAATTTCAAAACATATATTTAAAATTGTATGCGCCAGCATATTTATAAATTTAGTTTAGTGACGAAATTATCATTATAAAAAACTTTTTTAATTTAATGAAACTTCAGGGAAAAAATTGTATGAAACATCCTAGTTTTCATACGAACCGAAACTTCAATATATTAGAAATAACTCGATTTTTAGCATAGTAACATTAAAATTAAAACTCACTTTAATATGTCACTTTCGAGAAAATCGAATACAGCAAGATAATATTTACATTTACAACACAAAGTATAATCAGAAGTTGCCAAGTGTTAGAGAATTTAGAGAAATTATGCAGGCATGTGACCTACTATTTGTTGTACTGGTGTCGCGCTAGAGGAATGAAATGATGTCATCGGTAATAAACTTTTTTTTTTTAAACTCTCTTTATAAAACAGTATAAATGGCTTAGATTATTGTATTATAAATGGCTAATACAATATAAATGGCTTAGATTATTCCTAGAATCCTTAAGGCATGAATATTTCTACTGTATTAGCGACAGTTCCTTTTTCGCACCGGCGATCTCAAATCGACACAAAAATTCCCAGATAGCAAAGAAAGCTTATCTTACGGGTCTATTCTGGTACCCCCGGTTGGGTTGGGAGAAGAAACTTTTTCCGCACGTTAATGACGGGAAAGGTGACGTCTCCCAACCCAACCGGGGGTACCAGAATAGACCCCTAAAAGGTTTTGGAACCCTTGTCGTCGGCAAGGGTAAAGGGTACAACCTTTCGGCAAGGTAGCGGACAGGTTCGCTAGTCAACAAGAAACAAGGTTTTCTGTAAGGTTTTTAGCTGGTTTCAAGCCTTTCAAAAGATTGTTAAGAGATCTCCTTTTTTTACCCCCCTTCTTCTGACGCCATCTTAGACCAACTTAGAGTTATTTGGAATGTCAATTTATTAAATCAATTAGGAATCTTAATTAATCAAAGCTTAGTTATTAATTTCAACAATATAATTTTTAATTGAACTTACTTGTACGATTTCGTTGTAAATTGTTACGAAACTTATGACAAATTTCTCCGACCCGAGTATCGAACCCGCGCTCATAGAGTTGGAAGGGAAGTGCGCTACCACTATACCGTACGGGGCTACTCACGACGGGACAGTATTCTTAAAAATAAACTAAATTATGAATTAGATATTTAAGAAATTATCAAAAAGAAATTATATGTAGCAAACAAACATTAAATTATTTTACGTTTCAATATAAATGAATGGTAAAATAGTTCTGCGAACACAGATGGATGTTCGAAACATCACAAGAAAAATAAAGATTAGGATGTTAGTGTCTTCTATTATTCTTAGATTGAACTAAAATGCGAGTTCTTAAATAATGTTAAAAGTGGATGTAAAACTTATTTGAAAATTATTACACCAAAGATATGTAAAGAAAGATATATATAATATAAAAGTATATCAATATATTCTATTTTAATGACAGTTATCAAGAATTTATTTATTTATTACTTACATTTCGGTTAACTTCCGCATCAATAGTTTGCTCATCATGGGATCCCACTGAGTCTGGGAATTTTTTAAAAAATTAATAATTTATTAATATAATTTAATAATTATAATCAATAAATCTTATCTGATGGAAAAATTTCATTAAAAAAAACGGCAACAAACAAATTTTAACTTACCATAGTAAAAGGGTCATGTAGCATGATCGTCGTCCACAGGATTAGGTAAATGTTGTCAAAGAACATCCATTTCTAATAATTTTTCATTAATGGGATTTGGTGGAGGTGTTTTAAAGGGGCGTCCACCTGTTTTAAATTGCTCAACACGTTCTGACGCTCTGTCCTTCACTTCCCTTCTCTTCATGTTGTTATACAAATAATATAGCTGTTTTGCAGTGCGTTTATGACTATTAAAATTACGGGCAATTTTCTTCCAAGCCGCATCTTTTTCAGCGCATGTAATGTAGTTCTCGAACTTTGTTTTCAACAATATGCTTGAGGGCATCAACCTGAAGCAATGCTACTTCCCTTTGGAATTCAATAAAAACCTTGCGGCCTTCCATTGTGACTTTCCAAATCTGAATAGTTTGAGTTCGATTGAGGGGTTTTTGGGATTTTCAGCAACAAAGGCTATTATCCCCTATTCATTCCAAAGTTCTTTTCAATCCGTAATCAAACCAGCGGGAGTGGCCTCCCCTAAACTTTCTCGTATACTTTTCAAACATTTGTCATTTCCCTTCCCCCTGCGTTGATAAAAAGTTCGAACCAACTGTAATCCATAATGCAATGACTATCAGAAGGTTTTTCATTGTAGATTATAGTGATAGTAAAATATTGAGGTGAATAATCATATTCAAAAAGATGCGTATGTATTAAAACTCCGCAATATTTATTTTTTCTCAAACTCTAGCAATGCGAGTTCCGCGTGAGGAGAAGAAAACAGGAGAATAGCTTGCGCATGCGCAGAGATTGCTTCCAGTACGCCAGTAAAACGAGACGCCCTAAATGTTTGCTTCCTTACAAAATTTCGCTGCCAGAATTGGTTTTTGGCAAACTGCCAAGTTTTCGGAATGTCCCTTCTTTGCACAGGCATTTCTACAACAACGCATGCGTATGGAGTTAAACAAGTATGCGATTATACAGACCGACAGACAGTCAGCCCGTTGACGGATTTGGCCCAAACTTTTATACGGACCTACATTCATGACGATAAAACTGTGTACCAAATTTTATCCATCTAGCTATTCAAGTTTTTGAGTTATAGTGTTCACATGACTTCGGACATACAGACAGACAGACTTCCCGTTGACGGATTTTGTCCAAAATTTGATAGAAACCTACAAATTATGTTTAAAGACCACATACCAAATTTCATCCCCGTAACTCTAACAGTTTTCGAGTTGTCGTGTTCACAGACATACAGACACACAGACAGACAGACATAATTCCAAAATTGTGTTTTTCGGAATCAGGGAGGTCTAAAACGTGGAGATTCGTCAAAATCTCGAGATCAAGCAATTGCCATCAGAGCTATTTTGCTGGAATGAAAACTGCCTTGTTAGTCTAAAGATTTTCATCGATTAAGCAAGACCCACAAGTCGACATGACGCCTCTTTTTGCCTAATTCTGCACTTGAATCTCGTGTTTTTTAGGTTTCTTTTTAACAGTTGAATGTAAAGACTTATATCATTAGTTTCATTAGACACAAAAACATAGTGCATCAAAATTTATCTCAAATGCTAATACATTTGCTATCTAATGTTTCTTTTTACTTTCTCGTATACGAAGTATACAAAGAGAAAGTATTGTAATCGTCAAAAAATTCGAACTCGAGATTTTGACGAATCTCCACGTTTTAGACCTCCCTGAGTCCGAAAAACACAATTTTGGAATTATGTCTGTCTGTGTGTGTGTCTGTATGTGTGTCTGTGTGTGTGTCTGTGAACACGATAACTCGAAAACTATTAGAGCTACGGAGATGAAATTTGGTATGTGGTCTTTAACCCTCTGAGTGTTTCACACGTATTTCTACGTTGACCTTGGACTAACCCAAAAGCGTAAAACACGCATTTCAACGTGTGGTCAAAAACACCCCGAAATCGGTTTGCACTGAATTTTACGTTCATTGTGAACTGTCTCTAAAGGGTAACACACGCATTTTTCCGAATTTCTTACCCCCATTCTTGGTTTGACATCTTGATTGATTATCTGGGGAGAGCAACGGTCAACACAATGAAGACTGATAAGGATGTACTTACTGCAAATTAGGGATGTCACAGGGTCTGAGACCCCAACTCGCCTGTGGTTTGGGGAATTTTAATGCTATTTGCAGTGAGGTTATTTTTCAGGAAGAATTGCGGTGTCCAATTTTTTTTTTTTTCGCATTGTGTGTGTCGGAATTTGGAATCGCATTTCCGGATTAGTTCGGTTTAATGTCAGCCTGGTTTGATGCTGTATTATGTTTCAAGTGCTATTCTTTTAATACAATTTATGTGATATAAGATTTTTTTCAATGCATCAATGTTTTAAAGATCCATCTCGAATGGTTATGTAAAATAGATATTGTGGCTTAAGTAAAATAGATTTTGTTCCAATACCGCATTCAAGCATAAAAGAATTGAAAGCCTGGGAGGTTGCTAAGAAAATCTGCTATTTACATATAGTTGAACAGTGTCTTTGAATCATCACATTTTACCCGCATTCAACTAGTTTTATGATATTAATCTAAACTTCTTTCATATTAATAATCTCCATCTACTCATTTTTCCTTTATAAAAATAGAGCTAAATTAAATTTTTGTCAAAAAATAGCTCAAATTTTAAGGTATATGAAAATGATGCATTATTTTTATTGTTTTATCTTTCAGATCAAATCGAAAATTTCAGTTTTACAATAATTATTTCATTATATACATTTGATTTTTATTTAAAAATTAATTTTCAGGTTTAAGTGTAATTTTTTTAGACTAGAACAGATTTTAACTTCATTATTACAACATTTAGAAAAATATCTTTTAAATTCATAAAAATTACAATGAAAAAATTCATTCC
Source organism: Araneus ventricosus (assembly GCA_013235015.1). Classification (NCBI taxonomy): domain Eukaryota; kingdom Metazoa; phylum Arthropoda; class Arachnida; order Araneae; family Araneidae; genus Araneus; species Araneus ventricosus. The sequence goes on from BGPR01047226.1 coordinate 10,774, forward strand.
GAAAGATAATTATCATTTTATTACATAATTATTAGTCGGAAATTTATTTTTAGGTCACTCTGAACTGAAAAAATAACGTACATGGAAATAAAAATTAAAGAAAGTGGAAGAAAATTTTATTTTTTACATTGTAAAATATTTTCTTTTTGTTAAAGGCAGGGGAAAATATAGTTTAGATGAAAACGTTATCGACTAAATTTAATGTTTGGGTGTGTGATCTTATCAGACTTTTAATAATCTTATTATGAGACTGATAATATCTGCAGCTTAACTCTCTTACGTTTATTTGAATAATCAATGAAAATGTTTATTTCTTGCTTAAAATAAAAGAAGACAGAAATATTTCTCAGAAAATATTATACGAATACTGTATTTGCGCATTAGTTCCTTGAAGCACAATTTTTTTCCTGGTGTGTTATTAAGCATTCTTCTATAAATGATTAAAACTATATAGCTAAATTGAATTGCTTTCGGTAAATGCATGCCAACTGTAAGTTAAATTTTCATTAATGCTCTGAGAAAAGAAATCCACTAATATATGTTAGAAACCATTGATACATCCAGATCCACTAATAACAACTTTGAAGACTGTTCTTTCAGTAATAATAGCAGTCTCTAGCTTTGGATTATTTCAAAATATTACCGTCACATGCCAGATCATGTGTTTTATTACATTATCTTATGTGTGCATGCTGTAATTTGTAAGGTGTAATTTTTTTTATAAAATTATGATTTATCTCTCCATTTTCTTCATTCTGAACTTTAATAAATAATATTTCAACTGTAAATAAAATATTTATTTTCTATGTGTTTTGACATTTTTTATTTTATTTAACTTATTTGAAGAGTAAAGGGTCAGTTTTAAGCTTGTTAAATTTGCTTTATATTTTCGAAAAGAACGGTGCGATACGAAACAGCCCCCAAACTTTTTTGTATTTCTCACCGAGAACGGCCAAAACATCTATGAAGTGTCACTATTTTGTCGTCAATTAACACTTTTTACCAATGATACCATTTTAATAATTTTTACTGATCTTAAAGAGCACGGGAATTTTGTCAGAAGTATTTCT
>BGPR01047227.1:0-11842 GCA_013235015.1 Araneus ventricosus
GTTTTCATAATTGCCAAGCATTGATACGGGACGTTTAAGTACTAAATCATTTTTAAACAATACCCAGTTTTGGCATCAAGATGCTACTTTTGATTTTAAATTTGTTGCATCCGACTTTCTAATAGCACTATTATTTTCAATTTTTTTCAGCTTATAAGTAGAACGGTTGTGTCGGATTTAAAGCAACAACGGTTAAAATAACTTTTCAAGTTTTTTTTAAATTAATTTTTTTCTGGGCGGTTGAGAGTTATTTTTAGGGAGAGAGTTCCTCGTGCGGCACGGCACTTCGGAACGCAGATGGCTATGTGATTGGTTGAAGGGGAGGTGACGTCATAACCTTGAATTGAATGACTGATTATTATTTTCGGCAGTATCTTAATGTATTTATTCATCTCGCATACTTAGCTTGCAGTATAATAATTTTCACGCTGCAATTTTTTATTATTGTTTATCGTGAAAAAAAAATAAGCGGGAAAATCAATAATGTGTATCTTTTGTTTTGATTTTGTTTTCAAAACTTTTTCATGTCATTGTGGGCGGTTTTTTTTTTTTTTTTTCATTTTGTTGAAGTCCTGATTCCACGGGCAACGCCGTGCGCGTACTGCTAGTTTAATCTAAGTAAAATACATCATATCATAATTTGATAATAAATATTTTATGCAAATACGTCTCGGCTAAAATATAAACGAAATGGAAACAGCTGTTCCATTTCTAACGATACTTACGAGTGAAATGCGAATTGTCATAAAGAACATGCGATATCGACTTCTGTGAGAAAATGCCATCATAAAACAGATATTCTTTCCGATTGTTCTTGAACGTCTAAGGAATAAAAAGCTTTCTCACAATTTTTATAGCGTGTAATATGCTTCTTTGACCATTTTGTTGTAAAGTGTAATGATATTCTTTAAAAAAGCTAGCTTAACTTTAACTGTAGTAGAGAATGAAGTTCGATTTCAATAAATGGAACAAGAATCAAAAAAGCGCATCGAGGATTTAATGCACAGATGTTTGCACTATAAAATAACTATTCGTAACAGTTTCTCCGGTACTTTTGCTTTTATTGAATCGAATTGGTACGCAATTTATTCGTTAAAAAAAGGGAGCAAGGATAGAAGTACAACTTCACATCTGAGTTTCGACGCTTCTTGGACTAAAACATGCTTTGGTTGTAGAAATAAAAATGGAAGACGTTAAGCTATTAGGAACCAACTACCATTTAGTGGATTCAGGGTACGCTGTTTAAAACTGTGGTTTAGTGACAGTAGTTTCTTAGGCAAATCTGAACCGACTTCACAAGTTGTACGACAGGCTAGTTATAATGCAATGTATAGTTTTGGAACAATACAGTATTGTGATAATGACATTTTGTCTCGCCCTCCTGCCGGTGGATGTCGCTGCAAGGACCTTTGACTTTCCAGAGAAGAACGTGAGACAGAGTGACTTGAGACTTCGTGCGAGAAGGTGCCTTTTTAACCCTCTCACAGGGACGGACAAAACTCGACTCGTAGAGAGTTGAATATTGTAACTTAAATGTAATGTAAGCTTGGTTAATCTAGAATAATTCTATGTGGTAGATGTGTGAACAATAAATTTACTTTAATTCAACTATGGCCCAACTTTATTTTAACCGCCGATTTCACTTCCTGTGAGCTAGCCGGATAATGGCGGCTAAAGTATTTAAATTTTTACTGTAATCGATTTACGAAAAGATTTATACAGTAAAGCACCGTTTATACGTTTCTCATTTATACATCATTTATACGTCGTTTCATCACAGTCCCGATCCATTCTCATTCAATGTAATGATAAAGTACAAAGTTTATACGATGTACTTTATCATTATACGATTTATGCATCGTTTTTTCCTGTTATAAAATGGAACAATTTCCTCTTTTTTAGTATGTGAAATGTGATAAAGATATCGTGACTTCGAAATTATTCACAATTGATAAATTAATAGAAAACAAATTGCCTTATGGTAATTTAAATGATGATGAAGAAGTTATTCAACTTTCCTTTAAAGACGCAATGGACTCTATTGAAAAACTTCGAGCTTATTCCTGTTGCCAAAAGATGAGTCGGAAAACATTAAAAGAACTTAATTCGACTCATTATGCTGTACTTAATATTCACAAACAATCAGTACTGCAGGTGACGATTAAAATTTTTTTTTATTAAATTCCTACCTGCATGCACATAAATGTAATAAATGTGTACATAATTAGTACTCAAGATATGCAATAATTTTTTTTATTTTTCTCACTGTTATGATACATGTTTAATTTTAAAATTTAATTATTGATTTCTGCACTATGTAGTATTATACTATTACTATCTTAAAAAACTTTAAAATTAATACTTTTAAATGGCTTTGCATTATTAGCATTAAATTTGTAATAATAAAAGTTGTTTAGTAAAATTTTAACTATGCGTCTTTTCGTTTATACGTCGTTTTACGCCACTCCCTTGAAAGTCGTATAAACGGTGCTTTCCTGTATTTCCAATTGGTAGCAATGGATTCAGTTCCTAACTGCAATATAGTATCTAGAAAAAAGACTAACGAATAAGTATAAAATAAAAAAAATTATACTCGACAGATATTCTAAGGTTTCTGATGGAGTTCTGAAAATATTTAAGCAGTGTATTGTCATCTAAAACTCACAAGTGTACAAAATTTGAAAACTAACAAATCAGGAAGTAAGTGAAAAATCTATTTTAAATTTCCGCCTTTACAAACATGAAATAAGTCAAATAAAAGTGCTTAATAAAAAAGTGTGAAACGGTTTTTCTCTTTTGATATTGTTACAATCCTTACAAAAAAAATGTTTAATAGATCTGTTGTAGTAACTTGCTGTTACAATTTTGCAAGGGATACTTTTTTCTGTGGTATTATAATTCCTAGTAAAACTAATAACCATACCCAAGTCTTGCAAGTCTATATTTTTGGAACATAACTGTTTCTTTTTTTCCTAATATTTCCAATACTTCTACAGAAAACAAGTTCAAACTTTGACCTACATTTTCCGAGAACTACGCTAAAAACTTTCTTTCTGGTATAAATAAAAAATTCATGTATGCAAGGAAATTTCCTGGATAGTTCGAATCACCCCCAGCGCAAAAGTTCTAACAGGAAACAGGAGCGGAGATGGAAATGCTTTCTTTGATCTTTCTCAGTTGGTGACGTGTTCGAGTTCCTAACCTGCACCTTTCGGCCCTGATTTGCATGTTATCCAGTCTCTAGAAACATCGAACGAAAGATAAAATTATTGCCGTTCCACTGAACTGTAAAATGTAGGCAGAAGATACTACAGAATTCCGTTGGCAACAGATAGAAATCTTAAAAATAATGTAGATTTGTTAAACGCCGCGAAATAAGTAAATAAAAGTATTACATAAAAATGCAACAAATCTTCGGAAAGAAATGTTTTTAAGAATAAAAACTTTTTACTCGCTCAATAATATAAGTAAGTAAAAAATGAAAGTTCATCATAAATATTTTTCTTCATTTTATTCTTGATTGTTAATTACTAAAAATAACATGCGAATATTTGCATGAAAACAACTAAACTTACATAGTTCAGAAGGATTCTATACATTATTTCTTTTGTCAACATTCCGTTCTCTCAACTAATACAAAGCCTACAGAGATGAATAAGGTATCAGTGGATAGGAATTTTCTGATGTAACAAACTCAATTTACACAGTGTTTGATTAAAATGTAAGTTTTTAAAATTTGTTTAAAATGTTGTAATTAAAAAAATAAAGAAGAATAATTAAAAGAAAGATTAAAACGTCATATGCATTATGGTAATTCGACAATTTGTCCCTAAACGAGCCTAAGCTTTAGTTTAGTTTAGTTCAGTTATATTAATGTCCCGTTTTGAAGCAACATAAGGGCTATGTTGGGAAGGACCTCGTAATTTTGAACCGCAGTCAGATAACGAGGACGACATCTGGGCTGGCACCCCCTCTCCAAGCTTCCGCACCAGCGGGATTTGGCCACTACATATGATTTAACGTGCAACAGGCCTCACACACGGCGGATCGTCAGTGGAATCGGGTTTCGAACCTTTCAAACCCTCCGGGCCCGAAGCCGAAAGCCTACCGCTAGGCCGCCGCGGCCTATACGAGCCTAAGGACACGAGCGCAAAGAAAAGGCGCGCCAAGAAAAAAGAGTACCAAGACGCACTTTTTCAGTGCTATTTATTTAATCACTCGTTTTCAGACCAGCGAGAGCTTTCGTCTACGTGCGTTGAACTTGGTAGTTATGTAGTCCGTGCTGTCTATTTATGGTATTTCGAGAATAATTCTTAACTAGCCGCTCTCGCCGCCCTCCGGGCGGGTTCCCGGCCAGCACCCACTTTGCTCAGTACTGCCCCTGTCCCTCGCTGCTTCGAGGCTCTCAGCCACTACTTTTTTCAGTTTCAAATACTGCATGAAGATCAGTGGAACAGACCATAAAACCATAGTAGATTTCATATTCTTTGTAGACAACAGATTCTTTTAAAATTGTAAAATCTTTCAATAAACTTCATCTAATTGTAATGTTTTGTATAACTTTTTCATGAATTTCAGCATGAAATTCTTCAGATCCATAAATACAGAATGATATCGCCATAAATAAACAGTTTCCATCATCTACAATAGGTTTTTTACAATATTTTTGACACGCCATTTTTATGGAACTGTTGGGATCCATATATTTAAAATAATTTGGTAAAACCTTCAGACAGTTTGTCAGCCCCAACCACTCGACGGATTTGGATAATTTGTACTTTATATGCAGGCTTATGGCGTCTATATATGTTATTAAGAGTCGCCAGCCTCCATTTTCCAACGCAATCGAAAAATCATTTCTCCACCATACATTCTCTGTATGTTTTTTTCGATTTCGTTCGAAAATAGTGGGTGGGGCAAGCGACCCTTGGTAACATATTTAGACGACATAAGCTTTCATGGGAAATAAAAATTGTCGAAATTCGTCGGGTGTGATTGTGGCTGGCGAACTGTCTAAAGGTTTTCCCCATAGACAATGTATGGTGGAAAAATGTTTTTTCGATTTCGTTCGAAAATGGGGGTGTTGTCGGGCAGACGACCCTTGATGGCATATTTAGACGTCATAAGCAATCACATGTAATAAAAATTATCCGAATCCGTCGAGTGGTTGTGGCTGGCGAACTGTCTGAACGTTTTACCATATTTTAAATATATTGATAATAAAATAAATACCTTTCCTTGAAAAAGTTTCCCGTTGTCACTTTCATAAATACCAAAACTTCCTGGATACACTGCTTCCCCACACCTTTTCTTTTCTAATCTATATAAATCACTTAATTTATGTAGCCTTTCCAAGAGTCGCTAAATCAAAAAAAATTTTACTTCAATTATTGAAAATTACAAACAAAAAATTCTGAAATCAAAAATTGCAAATATTCCATACAAAGATGTCTTGTAGATGATACATTCACATCAATGAACTGTATTTGCTATTTTGTGTATACACTTGGCTGAATATATAATTTCAACAACCCAACTAAAGCCTAAATCTCATATGGGTGTGGTTGGAGGCTAAAATACGAAAGTTTCGCGTGAGTTTGCTGATATGGAAAATTACTTGTTCGAATTTTGCCTGTTTATTTATTTTATATCATATACTCATAAATTATTTCATTTTAACACATTTGTTATTTCTATAATCAATAATTAAATTTGCCTAAATGTTTTAACTAATAAAATCTTTTTTAAATTATAATTTTTCATTCAAATTATTGATTTGGGAACCTTAAAGTTCCCAAATTTATACAAAATTTGCTCTTGCAACTATAATTCAGAAATCATATTTAACTTTATGAAAAGTGATGAAGAAGTTACTCTCTAGACTAGTCTAAGTTCAATTAACATATAGAAGATTCAAATCACTAATATTAGTGCTGTGATGCAAAACGGTATATTCTATTCGAATGCATTAAATTTTTATCAACAGTGAAACCTCACTACAGAGGCCACCTTCCTTTCCAAGGAAAAATGGCTGCTACAAAGGGGTTTCATGTCTGAGAGTACAAAATACTTATTTAAACAATCCCTAATTCGTTATTTCTGATAAAGCGAATTTTAAGAATCATCTCAGGAAAAAGTACTCTTTAACCAACCAGACGCTCAGAGGTGTTTGAGTGGTCGTTTCTAGAGGTTATTTTAACATTATGTCTATGGGTCAAAAATTCCGTACCAAACAAAAGTAGCCGTTCTGAGGGGTTGACGCTTAGAGAGGTTTTACTATGTATGAGAAATCCTATAATCAAGCGATTTTTAACCTCTTTAAGATTCTTTTTTTCCCCAATGAAAGCGAGCATAAAATATTTTGCCGCATCAAAGTAAATAAACTTTTCGTTAAAAAAATGCATTTCAGTTTTCAATACGAATAGAAGATGTAATGTCAATTCATGCCCATTTTTTTTTTTAATTCCTGAATATTAACTTTGTGCCTAATAAACTAATTCAGCTTATGAAACATGAAATTCGCTATGTTTTTTTTTATTTTCATTAACAGTTTTCCGGATCATAATATTTAAAGAATTCTGACTCCTTGCCTAAGATTCCGGCAATAATGGAGCATGTGATTCAGATTAACATATTAGGTTAATGAGATGTTAATGCCAATATTTTTACCAGGAAAAAGACAGCATTAGTATCAAAGGTCACTTCTCTAAGTTGTCTAACGATGATGCACGACAGTGATTGATGGTCACGACAGCATTAATTCGATTATGAAAACTACGTACTCTCGTTAAACAACAAGCCATAATTATAATATTTCTGTCTTGAATAGTTTACAAATAATGAGGTACTTCTGCGTACTTCAAAATCTCATTTAAGCTTATAACAAAACTCTAAACTGATAAACATATGTAATTTCACATGCATTTTTATATCAATATTGATGATAGCTTTAAAATGACAGATGATTATAACTTTCAAATAAAATTTATGATATATAGCTAGGGATGCCCCTGGGATATATATGGGACTGTATTTCGCTACTCAGTCCCGTATTACTATTTGTCCCGTTTTCGCCTAAAAAACCAATTTTGATTTGTCTTTGTAATTTTAAAATGACTTGCGCCCAATTTTATTATTATGTGAAAGAAGAAAATGCTATAATGAAGAAAGTAAAATCAACTTTAAAATATGACTGGGCTAAAAAGGATTAACGTTGCATCTTTTTGTATTAATTTACTTATTCATTTTATTATATTGCTTAAACTTTATTGATTTTTTATCAGAGTGAAGTAAACCATTACCTACCCAATTTTTTTTCATGTTTTGTTTATTTAGTACTTAAACGTCCCGTATCAATGCTTGGCAATTATGAAAACTATATATAAATAAATATATATAGCCAAAATTTACAAGATGATACAAATAGACAAAAGAATACTGAAGAAGGAATGCATTTGGAAGCTTTAGAATTGCAGAAATTCTCCTAATCTACATCCATTCCAGATACTTTATAAGATTTTATGCTATTTGTTAATTGCTTATCATCCTAATAATATTAGAAACATAATTTTCTGTAATTAGAATAATACCATTTTTTTTTTTTTTAAATTGTTAATATTTTTCTACATTTTGGAAGCTTACCTCACAAAGAAATGAAACATAATGTTCTTTTAACTATGATTTACAAAAATTTTTTTTTTTCATATTTATTCCTTGCTCCTTGTGGTATTTATTGCTCGATATAATATCAAAACTTCGTTTTTTGGTATTGATGTTCGTTACTAATCATGATTGTATTTAAACACCACACTAATAGGATATGGAATGCTATAATTACGTAAAATATGTGCTGTGTTTTCTATAATCTTTAATTCATGAATTCAAATGGATTCTTAATCATTGCTTCCTTTTTTTGCGTTTTATTCATTTTTAAACTAGGCAGGAATATATCTCCCCTCCAATCGATTTTCTAGTATATTTACACAATTACACAGTATCTGGCTTGGTATTTAAACTTCTGTTGTATAGTTGTGCAACTTCTTTTCCAATGAAAAGGAGGGCACAAATAAATTGATACTTGATTAGATTAAAGTTGATAATAATACAATTTAATATGATAAATGCATAAAAAAATATTTGACCGTTTACATCCCAATTTGATACATGCCTATTAATTTTAGTTTGTCTTTTCCATAGAATGATTATTTTTGTCAATGTATCATCTTCTAAATAATATATTGAAATATCTGAACAAGAAATATCCTTCATATTGAATTTAATGGCAAGTGCTATGGCTAGAGTATCAACATTCGCAATCTGGATTTCTCACGTGTCCAAAAATCACAAGCAAGTGAAAATACCCTTTCAACGTCTGCTTTAATTTAGAAGTGCAACGCATGAACAAGAAAAATACTTTTCACATGAAATATGTTCATTTTGAAATGGCTAAATATTTCCAACCATCTTTATCAATTTACTAGTGTTTATTTTCCTATATAGTATTAATTTTTCTTGAATTTAAATTCGAATGCAGTTTCTATTTTCAAATATTGAAAAGGAGGACACTTTTCGAGGGAGGATAGAACTTACAAAAGGAGGACTGTCCTCCCTAAAGGAGGACGGTTGGTCACCTTAGTATAGCGAACTGAATCGAGTATACATTTGAACCTCATTCCTTTGCCCGACTGAGTCCAAAATTTGCTATAGATCTATACTATGAGTGTCAAGACCCACACTAAATTTCATTTATCTACCTCGTTGCGTTTTTTTGAGTTATGATCACATATGCACGGACTGGCAAACAAACAAGCAGTCTATCCGTTGACAGATTTAATCCAAACGCTGAATCAGAAATATAATTTTAGAGTAAAGATCATATACTACAATTCGTTAATTGACCGAACGAAGCGAGGTTTCTGTTTCAACTCAACCATTCAGCATTTCGTCTGCCTGTAACTTTGGTTACGCAGTCACGACCAAGCATGTTGTTCGATTTACTTCGAATTTAGCATAAAGGTTCCAGGAGGTCATAAAAAACGACGTAGATGTAAGAATTTTATTCCTTGATTTCGTTTCAAGATGGTGGCTGTTTTAATTGTTTCAATGTTTTGGCGAGTTAATAGCGAGTTTGGCACCATTAAAACATTTGATTCATTTTGGTAAAGGCGAGACATTTAATTATAATTTTTAATACTAATAAAAGCAGGCATTTAATTGCCATTTTGTTAATGCTGATGAAAGTAGACATTTAATTGTAATTTTGTTGATACAGATGAAAACAGAGATTTGTGTGAATAATTCGCATAAAAAAAAGAGAGAGAATCTTAGTTCAATGTGGAGTGTTCGTTTTTCCTGTTTAGTTAAATCTAATCTTGTTTTTCTCTTTTCTTGAAAGTATGGTTTTCATCGATTCTAGATAAATGGTTCATGTTATAAAAATTTAAAGACTACCTTCATACTCGAGCATAAAATTTTCTATAACTTTGTTCCAATTCATTTTGTATGTAACTTTATTAATAAGTCAATGTATTTGTTTTGTAAATAACAGGGAGTAATATTTGTGCATAATATAGGTGTGTAATATTGTACACTGATTGTTTTAAGATTGTAAATATAGCTTTGTAAGACAGTGTTATATATGGGGACAAAGAAAGTACCTCCTCGAGAGGCAAATGATGATGTCTGGTGTCTCTGGAAACATTAATGTCTTCAAAATAGATGACATCATTGGATAAACCTTTAAAGACTGCGATGAGAGTGTTCCAGAATTACTAGTCTGATTTGTTGCAGGATGGAGTTATCACATTAGCAAGCACACATCTCGGCAGACAATCAACAGGCGGATTTTGTCAAAACTTTGGTGCAAGTCTACAATTCTTGTGATAAATCCATATGTCAAATTACATCTATCTAGACTGGGGCATTTTTTAGTTATCATGTTCGCGTGCACAGGGACGGGCGCAAGATTTCCTGTAGCCGGATTTCATCTACAGGAAATTTACAGTTTTTGTTTCAAAACCACATACCAAATTTCATTCGTCTAAGTTGTTGCGTTTTTTTAGTTGTGTTCTCATACAGACGGACTGGCATGGTTCCAAAAATGGCTTCTTATGACTCGGAGAGATGTATGAAGTGGAGATTCATCAAAATCGCGAGGTCGAACATTTTGGCGATTACAGTAATTTCTCTTTGCTTACTTCGTATTCTTAAAGAGTAACTTTCTCAGTGTTCTCCAGTCTCTCTGTTCATATGCCAAACTCATTAATAAAATGAAAGCAGAAGGAAAAACAGAGTCCATCTAATTTTCCTGAAATCGAATAAAAAACCGATACATCCAGAGGATATTCTCGTTTTCTGACAACAAAATATATTGCTTCAAACGGTTTTAAAATTAAATTATTCTTGACATCATTCTTACTAAATGTTAGGTTTGGATAAAATAAACGAAAATAAACTAGTAATTCTGAGAACAGCAGACCTCGATTTTTTTTTTTTTTTTAAAGTCTAAGATCTGTTCTTCATCGGCTTTTTTAAAGGTTAAGCCTTTTTTTTCAAATGTGGATTATTTACACAAGTTCCTGTTTTCATCAGTACTCACAAAATTATAATTAAATGTCTGCTTTTTTATCAGTAATTAAATGTCATTTGCTATTATCGGTATTTTGGAGACTTTATAAATGGAGTTCCCTTTAGCTAGAATCGTTGAAAAAACAAAACCATTAAAACGGCCATCATCTTAAAACGCAATCAAAAAATAAACTCTAATACTAAAAATAAATCTAATAAATCTAAACTCATGCGTCGTTTTTATTGACTTCAATGTACATTTATACCAATTTCGAAAGAAATCCAACAACACGTTTCGTCATAACTGAGTAACAAACAAATTTACAGACAAACAGGCGGAATGCTGACGGTCGAGTTAAAACAGGAGCTCGTTAGAATTTTTTTCTCTGATGTTTTCAAAAAGAACTATATTTTAAAATGAGAATTTCGGGTGCGTTTCCCCATAGAATAAATGCATCCAGTTTATCATGTTTATTTATTGCTGGTTATAAATTGCAAGATATGTTTCATTCATCCTTGAGTTAAAGCGATTTCTTCCTAAAAACACGATTTGAAGATTATTCATCGCTTTATAACTAATTACCTGCATTCAGAGAAAAAGGTTTTTTTACTATTTCTCTAGTTTCAGTTATATTGGCTGAATGAAAAATAGAAATTTATCGAGAACTTTATTATAAGAGACCTTTATATTAAGAATATTTTAAGAATTTATGAATATGTAACATATTACAGCTTGAATCAAGGAGATCATATGTTTTACAGTTATTTAGTAAAACATTCTTTCAAAAATGCACAAATCTAAGACGTTTCGCTATAATTTTATGAGATAGCTGGATGGGATAAGGTTTTAAGTTACACTGTATAATCAAAAGTATCCGGACACTTTCGAATTTACATATTTGTTCGAATTTCTCTACAAACGCTGAAAAAACTGCACTTGAACTTCGACCACGTGTCGAAAAGGCTTGCACTCACATTTTACAGAGAAAATTCGGTTGCGAGGGTATTCAGAGGACCGATCAGAAATTGATGAAGAAAATTATTTCGGCTCATCCCGTTTCACAGAAAAGTGATAATGATTGCAACTTTCAACACTGGTTTTGTTTGCAGTGCACATTGCTTTTACACGGATTTTCGTAAAAATAGCATATATATTCGGAAGAGATATAAAGGTTTTCTTAAAAAATAATAAATTTTTCCGCATGTTTTTTGTTATAAACATGTAGAGTTTTCAACCAAATAATACGAAACTTAAAGAATACGTAACAATATGTTA
>BGPR01047229.1:0-11842 GCA_013235015.1 Araneus ventricosus
TCGTGCTTCGTTCAGTTGCACGTATTGCTGGACAGCTTCGTTGATTCAGTTATGCGAGAAAAGTTTTGAATGATCAATAAAAAAATAATAGAAAATCGGAGAAAAGATATTTAACCAATCTTGTTTAAAACGGGTAAATATACCGGTTTAAACCGAAAAAATGAAAATAATATGTTATTAGAACGTCGGATGCAAGAAAATAAGAATGAAAAGTTAATAAAATATAAATGAAAAGTAATATTATTAAAAAATTTCTCAAAGATTCAGTAAATTATGTTGGAAATTCAAAACAAACTTCATTAGAATGAAAAAATTGTTTGTTCTGTCTGATGTGCATTGATTGTTTTAAGGATCATTAGAAAGAAAGATCAAGCGTAAACGTGCCAAAAGAATAAAAAACACAAAACTAAATAAAATTTTCTAGATTAAATTTTAAAATTCTGGCTTCGAGGTGCATTGAGTCACCATTACGACTCCTGTGTGCAAATTCCATGGCTGTAGATTGCTTGAATTCGTCTGTACATCGCACAATACACAAACCGTTGCTTTATAAATATAGATGTGTATTTATGTGTTTCAGGTATTCTCTTGATTCTTCGCTGAGCCCACAAAGAATGAACTACCAGTTGCCAGTGGAAGAGAAAAAGAATAGACCTTCTTTCTGGGGAAAACTGTTTGGAACGTCCAAAAAGTCCAGCAGCAAGGAGAAGAAAGATGGCGATTCCTTCCAGAGACAGAGTCCCCTCTACCACAGCTTCCACTTCACCAGCGGCTCCCAAGAGAGCAGCGACTCGCAGGAGGAGGCGGGAAACTTCACAACTCTCGAGAGCAGTGCTTTCATGGACATGCGCAGAGATTCGGGCATCATATTCTTGAACAAGAATTCCATCACCAACTGCATGCTGCCCAAAGAGGAAGACAGGCATGTTCAGTTTGCCCCAACCCCTATGAACAAGTACTACAGCGTCGATGCGAAAGCTGCGCCCGCAAGATGGACGAAGAACGATGAAAACAAGGAAAATGTGAAGTTTGGGAAAACGCCCAAACCAGCAAAGCCGATTCTTAGGAGAAGCAAAGAAAATTTGTCTCATAAAGAGTCCTTGTTGGACGTTAATAAAGAGGCTAGTAAAATTAAAGTAAATGTTAGTTATATTGATGGACCTGAAGTTAAGAAGACTCCAAACATTCCAAGGACTTCCACAAAACTAGCTTTGTTTGACCGAAAAAATGGTTCGTTGCCTCACCTAAATGTTTCGAGCATCACGAAATATGGCTCCCTTCCTAGAACTGCCAAAGAAAGATTTCTCTCTGAAAATGCTGATAATACTTCATCTCATTCCAGTAATGCTTTTCATAAATTATTTTTCCCACAAGCTGAATGTAATCAAGGTGGCCCAACTTACAACAACGTACCTCAAGAAGAATTGCAGACCATGCTACCTCAAAGTCGAGAAAAGCCTTACTGTTTTAGCAATCCAGAATTACCACGACAAAAGAATCAAAGACAACTTCCTCAACAATGGCGTCCTAGCTCTAATCCGAATAGATTGAGTATGGGAGAACCTATCAGGTGTGTCACTTCCGCTCATCCTGAGATAGAACCAAGAAATTTAGTTGTATGCTACGATCCTAATTGTGAAGTCCTAAAAAATCAGCTTCGAATGAAATGCCCAGTAAGTAGCGTCCCAGTGGCAAGTAAACAAAATAACTTTCACGTACCTCGTCAAAAGTATCGACAAGCAAATACTGTTCCATCCGTTCAGCAAGAAGACAGAGGGATTATTTATCGGTTACCAAATAAGGCGCTCAATGAAATAGGGCTACCTATTACAACGCATGAAAGTTGCAAATCAACGAAGCACAGATCTAGATCAGAAAGTCCTCATTACATTCCTCTTTCAGAAACATATTCATCCGACAAGGCTGCTCGAATAAAGAGCGACATCAAGAAAAATCCTCAAAAACAATGTCAAGCTGAAAACTCCAATTTTCTTAAACCTAACATTCCATTTCAAACACATGATTCGCAGAACTTGTTGAAGGGTAGACTGAATGGACATCCCAATTGCTTTCGAGATATTCCAGTGTTAAGAGCAATTGAAAATAGAGACAAAACCGTTGAAAATGATTCTCAGTTTTTTAGCCAGGCGAGAAGACAGGCCATTCGGTCGAGCATGCACGTCCAGAGACGAAGATTTGTAAATAAAATCTGCAAATACAAGAGCAAGGAATGTGAAGATGGTTTTTCCTCCATGGCTGACGATGAATGCAGTTTCAACTGCAGTTGTTCCAGCTGCCTCGCTAAATTTTCTAGACAATACAGAAGAAATATGAATAAAAACACCTTGGGACTTACCGACGATGACAAATATTTCTTCACTCAAACAGGTGATGAAGAGGACATGAGAGGCTTGCCGTCAGTGCCAGAAGTTTCAGCTGAAGACGATGTACAGGATAACACTTCTGAGGCCCAAAGTGCTCGTGAGCAGGGTCCGAACTCTACTTGGTATGAATGCAATGATTCGCTGTGCAAAACTCCCGGAAAAGAAAACGTGGAAGCTAAAGAAAATTCGACTCCGCAAAACCCCCGCAATGCGGAAGATGTCGGAAAGATCATTTACGAAAACATTACCCATATGATTAATAGCGCGACGAAACAAAATTTTAAACCTCAGGATGTAAAAAGGATGTTTTCCACTCCAATTTCAACAACAAAACTCAAAAGGGAATTAGAAAAGTCAGCATCTGGTAAAAAAATTTCCAGGGTCTTATTTTCACCAGCTGATGACTCATCTGCTTCAGGCAAGGGGCAAAGGCATTTACTCTCGCCTGCCAAATCGCCAGTCGTCTTCAGCGACTCTGTTATACTTCTGCAAGAAATTTTTCAGAAGTTATCTCAGGAGTGTAAAGAACTTTTGCAGCCAGGTGTGTCTTCGGCCATTCCTCAGCAGGGTGCTGACGGGTCATCTTCAGTGGAATCGAGTAGTAAATACATAAATAGCTTGGTTAAGAATCTGAGCTCTAAAGAAATAAGCGAGGGCGATTTTGCCAACATCATTGGTGGAATCGCGCAGAATATCTTCCTGGAAGCTAAACTAAAAAGCAAAACATGCTGCCTAACTCAGTCGACATCACTTCCAGACTTGACAAAAGAAGCAACGCCGACAAAATTGAAAAATGTGACTTCTGTTGAAGACATGACTAGCTTTACAGGTCTCTGCAAGGACGAGGATGGTTTGAACACAGCCAGCGACTCTGGTTTCAAAACCGATCCCGAACCAACAAAACAAGGATCATCGGTGGGGAATTCTACTCTTGAAGACAGACTTTTACCGGATGGCTGGAGCAAAACTCCCAACACCAGTGACTCGACGGCTGGAAAATCGAGCAGCGAGAAAGAAACTTCTAGAAGCTCCGAGTCTGAGATGCAACTGCTGGAAGATGTCATCCGGCTTGGAATGGGACTCTCGCCTATCCGGACTGTTGAGAAATCCACCTTTTATGCGGCTTCACCAGCAAAGGCGAGTAAATTCAAGTCCAAAGATGTCCTCAGTTGTAAAGGTATGTGATGATTTCTTGGTATTACTCAAAGGTTTCTTACTATACCTAGTTCTCGAGAATATTTTTTTAAATTTAAATGTATGGAAAGAGTAAAATATGAGTATTGGAAATTTAGCAGTAGCAGCCATATAATTACAGCTGATACTAGCTTACACTGGTACCAGCTTTAAAAGTTTATAGTCTTTTGAAATAGTCACCAGCACTGTATATGTTACCAACAAAATTTGAAATCTATGTGAGATTCCTTTCGATTAAACAGAATGCCCATGGAGGCGTTACCAAAGGATCCCAAAGGAGGAGCCCAAAAATGCCTAGGCATTCTAGCGTTTCATACATTGCCGGTACATTCCAACGATGTGAAAGTCTTAGAATATCTGAAGCAGTACCAGTTCTGTTGCTGGTTCAGGTGGGACTGTCTGTCGCTTTAAGAATGTTTGAAAAATCTCCGTAGATATTCCTGATTTATTTGCTCGCTGGGGCTGGGAGTTGCTCTACCATCTTACATGCTCCCCGGATCTAAGCCCTTATGATTACGATTTTATTCTAAAGATGACTCTCAAGTAACCTTGAAAAAATAACTTCATAGCATTCTCTATTAAACTGTGCCACTGATTCTTAAAGTGATAGACCGCTTCATCCGAACCATCAAAAGAATGGCACTACTTCAGGTGTTCTACGACTTCCACATCGCTGGAAACAATTCGTACACAATACTGGTGATTACATCGAAGGACTAAAAACATTTCAAGCTAATAACCAATGTTGTATCGGCTGTATTTACATGGTTGCCACTTTTAAATTTCCAACACTTGTATTATTATTATTATTTGAAGTTTGACTGCAGAAAACCAGGTATAATAAAAAAATAATCGCAAATGATTTTTATCTTAGATCCCATTTTGTGTTTCTAAAGAAATCTTATTTATTATTTCATTTATCATATAAATGAATTCTGATTCAAATGGAAATAATCATGATGATTATAATTAAATAATCATTTTAAATAATAGTAATATAAAATTTCACAATAAAATTAAAATAATTCATGATGATTATAATTAAAGTTACAATTTTAAAATGCTGTAAATTAAGAAGCACTGATCAGAATCACCTGGTACACTTTAAAAAGTGGGATTTTGCTTGGCGAAAGAAAATTTATTTCAAAAATTTACCAATAATTAGTGATGAGGATATCTGTGAGAGGCATTATAATAAAAACTCACAAGGAGAAATCGCTTTAGAGGAAAATATCCCATACAACATCTTCAAACATGGGAATACTATAAGCCGAAGGGAAACATTTGTCTTCTGGGGGGGGCAGCGGACTGGCCTTACAAGATGCGGGCCCCAAATGGAATCCATTTTGGATACCCTCGATATATTTAAGTTTTAATAGATAATAAATAAATAAACAATATGAAATTTTAATAAATAAAATAATATTTATTGTCAAAATTTTAATACGTTTAAAATAATAATTTTAATAACTTCACATACTTAAAACTTAAATTTTTAAATAATTCAAGAAATGTTAAATTTTTTATTGTTTTTATGATTGGATAAATTATAAAGCAATTAATTTCTCGAGAGAATTAAGGGCCCTATAATGTTACTAGAAAATCACCCGCCATGGTGACTGGTGCAAATTGCCTCTTCATTCGAGAGATTTCCCGTCAAATTTGACGTGTTTAAATAGATATATATGCGAGAGAAATGTTTAATATTGATTGACAACAAATAAAATAAACATATGTTTGATACAGGAAATATTTTTTTATTTACATATTTCTTTATTCAAAAAACCTCTTGGTAAACAACATTCTGGTAAACAACGTCCAAACTATATCACGCGCATGATATACCACTGACGTGATTTACTACTTTCTGTTAAAAAACGGAAATTAATTTCAAATATTATGATTAATATAATTTAAAATTTATCGGGAACTATTGATCATAGCGAGATAAATTTTATATCAATGGATAGCAAACTTTATTTCACTATTTTAGAGCTATTAAATTCGAAATTAGAACGACAATTACTCTTTTAAATTTAAAATTACTGAAATGTAGGTTCTCTAACAATGAAATGATGCTTTTTAATGTCTCTCAGTACTATGGCGGGAGTTTTATTGTTGGTGACGTCAGAGCGTTACCCAGAGACAGATCTGGGCTATTATATTAGCAATTTATTCAGGATCACTGAGGAACACAAAGTAAGGGCGGATACAATTCAGAAACCTAAAAAAGAAAATTCAATTTTTGACTTCTGAAACAGTCAGCCGAATCCAAGAAAAAATTGGGCAACATTGGTTTCTAAGCGAATTTAAAAGCATAAAAAAATTTGAGGATAATGTTTTGAAATCAAAATGATACTCGATTTTATTTTAAACAAGTTTGAGTACATTCTTTGTTGCACCCTTTCGCGGGGCGCTATTTGGAGGAAATGGTCCAATCAGCTAAAGGCCGGGCCTGGGGGGGGGGGGGAATGACAGTTTTATTGTTATAAACAATAATACATGTGAACAGCAACAACATTCTTGGCAACATCACGAAAAAGAGTCTTCAAACAAACACGTAAGACTTTCACACCAAATAAAAGTCTCGTTGCTTCAATTGTATTCAGATCAAGTTTCATGTGATTCTGATCAGTTGTTCTTAATTTACAGTATTTTAAAGACGCAACTTTAATTTAGATTTTTCTAAGACATTCAGTTTTGAATTTCTGCTATATTTTTTAATTTCACTTACGTACTTTCACTTACGTACGTTCACACTCGTACTTTTAAAAGGATTGTCGCGAAAAACAAAAACAGCTATAGTCAGTGACAACTCAAGTTGTCAGTACATAGAAAGCTGCGAGCGGCCGAATAACATGTGGATGTCGTAATACATGTTTCTCGTCTCACAGTTCTTTAAAAAAAAAACTCCATAGAGTTAAATAACTTTTGTTTTAAATCTAAAGTTTCATTGCGCAGAATATGGATGATTAGTGTTTGAAACTATCATAGATTCTGTTTAAGGTATCCGACTGGTTTTAAATCGTCGATTTTGATGAAATTATCAAAACACTTTTTATGACTTAATTTTGTAGCCTGTTTAATCAGCTTTCTAAAACAGCCTCACTTTTCACTCTACGTAAATTACAAATGGAGTTGCAGCTGTTTTATTACAGAACTGTAAGCATTATTTTATGTTGCATGAAAACTTTAAATGCGTTTTCTGAGAAATAATATTTTTGAGGAAAACTGTCGACCGTAACAATGATTTCTCAAAAGGTTATTCAAGTATTGATATGATATTTCCTGAGATTATTTTCTGTAATATGCTCGATGTTTTCCTCTAAAAACTAAGGTCAATTTTAAAATCAAGTATTATTTTTAAGTGCTTAAATATTAACGAAAAACATTTTTATGAAAAATTACCAGGTTAGTAACTATGTTCAGTTATATCTCAAAACTATTTTGAAGTGCAAGAAATATTTTAGAGCATAACACAGATAACTGTCATAAAAATGTACTCTTACAAGGATTTCTGTATATTTAGAATATGATTCTGTCTATGGCTGTTAGCGTAAGGCAAATATTTTAGTCATTTTTCTTCAAATTTCTCGGTTTTTTAAAAAAAATATTATTTTGAAAGCCTAATTTTGCAATATTTTCATAGTTTTAAAACCTATGCAGTTGAAAAATAACATTAAAAATTATATATAAGTTATTGTTCAAAAAAATGTCTCCGAACACAGTCGGATACCTTAAGTATACCAATTATTTTTAAATATTTTTGGATCTTATTTAGGACTTTTTAACTAAGAGTTATGATACATCACGTAGCTTTCGTCACTCTTGAAATGTGACTGAAAATAGAAATTCTTCTTCAGAATACTATTTACTTGTAGAAAATGATTAGCTCATAGTTACAAATAGTGTGACTCTGACTCTCTCTTAAATATGTGATTTAAAAAATCGTACACAAGGTGTCCACGCTGAACGTGGATCGGTAGCTAATTTCTGCTTTAAATATGTGATTTAAAAAATCGTACACAAGGTGTCCACGCTGAACGTGGATCAGTAGCTAATTTCTAAACCGTTAGATATAGGCATATACTTCCCATTAGAAAAATGCTCTAAATGACGTAAAGAATTATGTTGTTTGAGTCAACAAATGTGCATAGGAAAGAATTACGAAGTTTAAATTTTTGTACATTTTCCCCGTCCTACTTGTCATATTTAAAAAAATATTCTCAACGTACTAATATTCTAAGCAAAAATGTTCCTCTCTTCAGTGAACAAAATTGACCGAGCTATGAATTTCATTATTTTAGGCCAATCAGCAGTCACCTCAAGGAAATGCCTTGCGTTGATGGGCTGATCTACAATTGAGGCGACCATTGCAATGGTCTGAAATAGTGTTGCGAGCCTGTAATATCGCTTCCCAGCAATGTTAGTCTTATAGTTGGAAAGAGACATTTACAGAGGTTCTTAATAGCTATCGGGGGAAGTCACGTCAATACCCCTTGACCTTGGCGACAAAATGAAGGTCCACGAAAATACAAGAATTTTTGCTCTATCTCTACTAGGAAAGGAGTTTTGGAGAATATTCGAGAGGTTTCTATGTGATGTCACATCCTTTGGGAAAAGTAATAAATACCAAGCGAACGATGACTCAATAATCTCTTTGGAGTATCCATAGCTAGTTGGTCAGCTGTTAGACGCTGATCTCTTTTGTTCGTGTTATTGCTGTTATTATTAGTGATTTGCTGTTTTTTTCGTGCTACCTCTGCTTCGAGTTTTCTGGAATATTCGTTAAATAAAGCGTCATTTTCGGTTATCCAGCTTGTGGGCTGCTTTCACAATATATCCACCGGACAATTTTTGTAACAACGGTGATATTCAGTTCATAACTCTGTCAGTTTTAGTGGAAGAAAATTAGAATTATGTTTGTTTAAAACATTAGTAGTAAGTTAGAATATTTTACTAAATGCCACTACCAGGACCGAGGGACTATATTAGAAGTGCGGTTCTCTAAAATTGAAGTCGAAGTAGTTAAAAATGAAGTGGCGTTAAAATGAATTAATTTAAAGCAGATTCAAAAGATAAATCATTACATACATAAACAACAGTGTTTATACGTAAAAAAAGGAAGAGAGAATTTGCAAACAGTGTCTTCTTTGGACGGTTATTTTTGTCTTAAAATCAATTACACCCAATAAAAGACAGCTTCGATTGCTCCGAATCGAAATTGTGCCTAATTTGTTTCATATTACATCATTAGATCTAAAAACCGTCTTTTCACTGCCTGAGTAAGAAATAAGAACTAAGTGTTTTCAAAAGATATTTCTGGCTTTAAAATAATAGGGCTTTCTCAGATTATATAATGATGTCTCCTTATCTTACTTTAGAATGTTTAGTATCTTAACAATAGTTAACTGTAATTTTAATGATAAAAAATATTAATGAAATGAGCATCGATTATAATAATCGAAATATCCTCAACGTATGCAGAAACTTTGATGTTATTGCTGAAAACATCCTCTCCGTCCAACTTTTAACTGTCCGATTTCCCATTTTTTTCATGTCGAAAATTAGAAGTCCGATGTTCAAAAAAAATCAAATATTCGGATAACCGAACTCGGTTAATCGAAACCCCGGTTATCCGAAATGCCTCTGAATCGCAAAGCCAAAAAATACGTACTGTACTGCACGGAAATAATCGCGAAGGGGAAATCACGTGCTGTACTGCACGGAAATAATCGCAAAGTGGAAATCACGTGCTGTACTGCACGGAAATAATCGCGAAGGGGAAATCACGTGCTGCACTGCACGGAAATAATCGTGAAGAGGAAATCACGTGCTGTACCTCACGGAAATAATCGCGGCGAGACTTTTTTGCAACGATATCCCCACTCTTTTCTTTTAAGCTTCCCCAAGACGGTGAGTGATTAATTTTATAATGCTACAATTAAAATTAATGGTATTAACAATATTAATTACGATACTGTCATGTGCATTGCGCCCGCCCGGGGGGTTAAGGAAAGCACTCAAAACGTTTCAGACTTACATAATGTAATTACATACAAAATAGTAATAGATGTTAATGGCTTAACTGAAAATATTGTTATCCGAAACGGCTACTCTCCCATTAGTTAGGTTAACCGAGGTTCTACTGTAATTCATTATTTATTTGTTTGCAAATGTATGAAGACATATAAATCTAAACTCATTGGCTTTATATTTCACATTAGTCCTAACAATTAAATATACCGGGGGAACGTTGTATCTTTGACACCAAGTCCATTCAGGACCGGATTAAGCCCTGTAGGTGCCCATAGGCGATACAAGTCTCGGGGGGGACGCTCTTTTCTCCTCCCCCAACTTTAAAAAAAATATTTATTTATTTTTATTTAATTACACGTCATTTTGAAAAGAGTTGGCTTCAGAATCTCTCATATAAAAAGAATCAAAATTAAAATTTAAAAGTAATTTTAAACAAGGTAGTAAAAAAATTATAGAACTTTTTGTAGCAAATTCTAAATACTTTTTTTAATTATAGGTTCAGATATTTTTAAAATTATAAAGTAACGCATTTTCTTTGAATTATAGAATAACATAATGTGAAACTTTCAAAAGGTAATTAATTGGGAATGATGTTAGAATTATATACTAAAATTTAAATGATACTTAATTTTAATTTGTATAAGTCAGAGTGTACGCACCTTGTAAATTAAATGAAGGAAAGTACAAAAATTAAATTATCCTGAAAATACCTGAAAAAAATCTCGAGATCTCATCCTCTCCCTCAAAGTGTCCCTATATAGTTGTCTACTTTTCCCTATTTGATAATCTCGGCCTGGTTGCATGCACAAAATATTTCTGACAGGAATTGACAGTTTCTTTTCTGTCTTTTGCCATAGGGAGCAAACGGTAATGATTATTTCCGTCATTTTCATTGCATCGTCTTATCCTACATTTTTCATGGATTACACAATTAATATAAATAAATAAACCTTTTCTAGAAACGTGAATACAAAATCAGATTTGGCGACCAAATTTTCCATTTTCAATTGGAAATTTTGACAGTTGCACATGCTACATCTTTTGAAAGATGCATGGCCAGGGATGGGGAAGCTGCGGCCTTAAGACAGCATGTGGCCTTCTTGACTTTCTTATGAGGCCTTACCAGTTATTTGAAATTTGTATTGAAATATGTGATTGCCTGTAATATAATAGAAATTACAGAACAATAACCCTTAAGATTCTGCTCGTGAGGCCTTTTGCCAACTACCTAAATTTAATGAGGCCTTTCAGTGCAAAAAGGTTCCCCAAACCTGTGCATGGCCAATTATCTAAATTTAATGGGGCCTTTCAGTGCAAAAAGGTTCCCCAAACCTGTGCATGGCCAACTACCTAAAGAGTTTTCCTAAATTTAAATTTGTGCTTTGTTTAATTTAGAGGGAAAAGCAAAGCGACAACTGGGATATTGGGGTCTAATAGAGCAGAGGTTCCCAACCTGTGGTACGCGTATCCCTGGGGGTACGCGAACTCAAATTCGGTAATGGCGTATACAAGAAAACACAAGGGATTAAAAATGTTACAGAATTTTGTTTCCTCAAGGTCGTGTAAAAGTGAAAGATGTGCAAGTCCTAAACCTACCCTCAAAATAAGTACAAAAGGAAGTATCATTTTTAGCTATCCTTATAAGTTAATTCGAAATTATTACAATGCTGATTTCGTCTGTTTTAAGTTGAACTAATACTATTGTAAAAATGAAATAAAATGTAAAATCAAAAATAGTTTCCTGCAAATGTTATAAATTCCAGTCATTTCACTCTGAGGCTCACCCAGGCCCTTAACATTATTGATAAAAACTGCTTTGTATAGACGGATGGTTGGAGGGGGGGTACGTGAGAAAAAAAAGACTAATCAAGGGGTAAGCGTGGGAAAAAAGGTTGGGAACCCCTGTATTAGAGCAAGAGCCAAATGTGACTTGATTTGGGGGTTAAAGCGAAGCTCACAACGGGGATAGAATATTGGGGTCTCTTAGAGCAAGAGCCAAATGTGACTTGATTTGGGGGCGAAAGGGAAGCGGACAACGGGGATAGGAATATTGGGTTCACCCAGAGCAGAAACCAAATGCTCTTATTGTGAGCTTGATTTGAGATCAAGCAGTTAACAGGGATGGAATATTGGTCTATTAGAGCAAGAGCCAAATGTATGACTTGATTTGAGGCAAAAGGAAGCAGACAGGGATAGAATATTGGTCTAATACAAACAGAAATGAC
>BGPR01047230.1:0-11842 GCA_013235015.1 Araneus ventricosus
CTTTAAATATGTTCCGAATTCTCCTAGGAAAATATCCAAACTAAAAACAATCAAGAACTATTTGCTAACACGACATCTCAATTAAGATTGTCAGACCTCCCTATATTAGGAATTGAGTACGAGCTGAGAAACAGTTCAGATGTTTCTGAATTAATTAGAGAATTCTCTGTACTAAAAGTTCGTAAAAAAAATTCGTCTGAATTATACTCCTGTTAACCGTTTTTTTTTAAATGTAGTATATTAAGTGAAAAGTTATTGTAAGTATTTGTGCCAATTACTGAGTAACACTGTAGTTTTTTGGACGTTCGCTGAAAATTGTAAAAAAGACCATGTGACTTTTTTAAAAAAACGCTTACATTGTAGTTCCATAAGGGCGCTATTTTTTGCTTTTGCACGGAGCGGTTCAAAGACTAAATCCGACCCTGATGCCTGTATGAATTCTTTATTGTTTTAACCAATTTGTTAACAAATAATTGCGCTTCATATGCTAAATCTTTTCTTTGTTCAGATTTGATTGATACGTGAAGTCAATTTGACTCATAGAGTTTGAAAACCTATCTGCTGAACTGGATGTGAATGTCAAACGGACGGCGCCTCGTCCTGAACATATTAAGACGGGGGGTTTTCCATCTTCTTGCAGCAGTTCCTGCAGCATCTCAGATGGAGTGGAATCATTAACATGTTCCCATCCTACAGTTAATATGGTTCTTATACCACGATATTATACGAGGATGGGGATCCCCCCCCCAAAAAAGATTACAAGGGTAATAAAAAAATATTTATTTACATTAGACAGAAAATACAAATGGAAATTAAGAGGCATACTTGCCGATCACTTTTCCACATAATCACCAAATCTATTTAAGCATTTATCTGAACGCAGGACCAACTTGTTTAACACGGCTTGGCAGAAAACACGTCCCTGCCCATTGAGCCAGTTCTCGGCAACTGTTTTCACATCACTGTCTGAAGAGACCTTGTTCCAGATAAATGTTCCTTCAATTTCGGAAAAAGGAAATAGTCACTGGACCATCGTGGAGCCATCCGACGCAAACGCCATGGCATGTTGAGTAATGGTGTCATCCTCCTACATGACAACACCCATATTGCTTGCAAAACTCAAGAATTGCTGCGAAAGTTGAAGTTGTAAGTCTGGAGCCACCCCCTTACAGCCCAGATTCGGCACCCAATCTGGGTTCCATACACTTATCTTTGTCATATTGAAAGTTTTGGTATTTATTTTTAATTTATCATGCATAAAGAATGCCAAACTTCTGAAGTCAAATAATATGATAATAATTATAATAATAATAATAATAAATTTTACGCGTTGTGTTTTATTATGCATAAACCCATAGTTACAACCCAGGCCATGCCTTAAGGAAGCTCAGTCTACATGAATCTTTTAACAAAGGAAAACAGTTATTAACTGTAAAATTTTGAATAAGAACAAGATGAATTTAAAAGAGAAGTAATAATTTTAAACTCTTAAGGAGTCAAGCCTCCCACACTTAACATCATGGTGTAGGATCAATAATTACATATTTCATTGAGTACTTTGTGCTATATAATTGTAGGCTCACAAATTGATTTTTTCAATATATTATCATAGTATAAATCATTAAGTTGATAGTATATCAATCATTAAGATGATTGACTCTAAATATAGAAACTCATTCCAAGGTCTGCATGAGAAGCTAATTTTATTTATAAATTTAGAAATTTAAAAGAAATTTATAAATCAAGAATAAACACAATATCATTTTTACCCTATACAGGTACATTTGTAATCACCTGATTTAATAAACATATTGTTACTTCAACGAAATTCCAATAATGCATTCTGCTTTCATAACCAAGTAACTCAATTTTCATACTCATGCATTTCAGTAGCATTTCATTTCACCTTCATACAGATTAAGAAAACACATAAACACAAACAGACAATACTAAAGAAAAAAAAAACAACTCTTGATTATTTTTAGCAAGAATTACATCTCACACAGTTGCATTAATTTTACCCACCTACAGTTCCACTGCAACAACCATCCGTACTTACGTACATAGCCTCAGCAAATATATTTATAAAACGCAAAACGAAACAATTATTGTATTTCACATACCGCTATTTCCATCACCACCAGCATTATTTTTCCTTTTTTTTTTTTTTAAGCAAACATAAGGATGCAAGGCCTGAAAAATAACTCCGATAGGTGAGAGCAACCCGTGAAGGTAAAAATGACCACGTCGGGAATACAGCCATTTCCGGACAAAATTTATGAATTCGCAGGCCGTTTCTTTTGGCCAGTACGCCAGAGCGCATTCCACTAAAAATATCCCAACGATGCGATCAGCTCTTCGCATCGGAAGTCAGGGCATTCGGCCCCTTCCTGACAAAATCACTACTCCTTCATTTTCCAAACTTTGATTCAAGTTTTCCCTTTTAGTACGAGTAAAAAAAAACTTTTTCCTACCACGCAGTCTTTACTTCCGAAATCCGCGCTAACCGTGAGAGGCAAACGGGCTACCCTTCACGGCCAGCAAAAAGAACCTTCTCTTAATTTTCCCTACATTTTTACCATTTTTCTGTCGTTCTCACCCGTCACCCGTCTATCCTTCTTCCCGGCCAACTCCGCTCTCCGATCTGCCTAACAACCTAAAATTTCTTTTTCCGAAGACCCAAACTCAAATCACTATTGGTCAAAAATCACAGCCGGGACACTACTCTTCGAGAATTTTCTCCGAGCCTCCAACGGAACGCGCAAAGGGGTTCAAAGACCCTCCCGCAAATTCGCAGAAAAACTCAGAGTGGGAGGGGGACCACTGCAGGCCTTCCGTCCGGAGATAACAAAAAATGGCGAAAAGAAGGAATATATTTTTTTCCAACACTATATCTGGAACAAGTTTCTCTTCAGACAGTGATGTGAAAACAGCTGTCGAGAACTGGCTCAATGGGCAGGATCGTGATTTCTACCAAGCCGGGTTAAACGAGTTGGTCCTGCTTTAGATAAATGCCTAAATAGATTTATTTGGTGATTATGTAGAAAAGTGATAGACAAATATGCCTCTTAATTCCCATCTGCATTTTCTTTCTAATGTTAATAAAGAATTTTCTATTACTTTTGTAACCTTTTTTTCTGTATCCATCCTCGTAGGAAATCAGCATATTATCCAACCATATTTGTGAAAACAGAACACGAAGACGGATTTCTGATTGAAGCAGTCGTTTAATAGGTTCCAAGTTAAACAATTTATGAAAGTCAGAAAAGTCTTATTTGAAGAGAAAAGAAAATGACGCTTTTCTGTTAAGGCTGTCATCTTAAATAAGAATGAATTGAATTTTCTTGGAACAGAAATGAAGTTTTTAAAGTCACGTTTTACGATAATTGTTTTAAATTTTCACTGTAGACGTTAAATATATTCTGTTAAAGGTTCTACTAACATTTTTTTTATATAAAAGATGGAGACAGAAGGTTATTGGCGCTTTCGATAGAAACGCTTTTTATTCGTATTTTTCAAATTTAAAGAATCGATTCAAACAGTACACAACTTTAAAAACACTGCAGCAACATACGTGCCACAGAAATGAAAACAATTTGAACAATAGAGGAAGACATTTTTATTCTTTCTTTCTCCTTGCTATCGTAAGATCTTTCATTTCATTATTTATCTTAAGGATTTGCCTTTAAAGTTCTTCTTTTATTATGATTGTATCTATATATGGCTTGTGTTTACTTACTTTCGTCTCCAGTCAGTCTTCATATTGACCTGGTTTGAACTGGATTTGGAGATATCTGACTGAATGAGGTTATTCGCACAATTCAAGAAATATTGGAAATATTTTTAGCAGCGGCAAAATTTCTGCAAAATTCTAGAATTTTCTTTCCGTTTTTAATTAAGTTTCTCTTATAATTTCAGTTTAAACGTTTCTTTTTTTTAATGTAATTTCTCTTCACACTTTAAAGTCTGGACCATTGAGGTTTATAAATTTAGAAAAAAAAAATGTTATAAGATTGTACAGTGTTTATTTTCGTATCTTCTCTGTTATTACTCAGAACATGTAGTGAACATATTTTATAGTGTTTAAACTGCTTTAATCGATTTGTTTTATTTTGGCATCTGTTCCAGTGTTGTATAATTACTTACATCGCATTATGTAATCCATTCCCATGATGATTTGTTTTTTATTTATCAAATCAGGATTCATTGAAATTATTAATTTTGGAACTTCAAAAGAGAATCAATGTTACAGAAAATAGTTGCACAAATAGAAACCTGCATGACATGTCTCAGTAATTTTCAGAGTTGCAATTAATGATTAAGGAAGAATTATTTTTTTGCTTTAATTTTTTAAAACTGTGTGTATACGCAATTTCACAACATGGGAAAGATAGATTTATTGAATTTTAAGATTACAGAAATTTTTCCTTTCGTTAATTTAAAATTTTTGTTTTTTCTTTTGTAAAGAAGTTTTTGTAGAAACTGCCGTGTCTTCACATCGAAACTTGGTATTCTCAAAATTGAATTCTGCATTACTGCTCTAAATAAGAAAAACACACTTTCCCAATGAATTTGCAATACCAATATATTGAAATACCGGTTTGAATATCGTCCATTTTATTATTTTTTAAATATCTTAATTTTCAAGCAGAATAGAATTTGAAAGAAATAAGGATATGTGGTTAGATTAGAATATTATGTTACTATCGTCAGAATTATTTTGAATACTTTCATAAAGCTATATGATATTGTTTCTAAGATAAAACTAGACGGAAACTGATCAGTACATTTTTTAAGGACCATATGAGCGAATGGGGAAGTTCTGCGTTCAAGTGAACCTCACGGAAAGATGACTGAATTTGTGTTTTACATATAACATGGTTTCATTTGGTTTTAGTTTATTGGCATTGTGTCTTCTTGAGACATATTAAAAATAATTGTTATCAGCTGAAGCAAATTAGTTGCTTTTTTAAATATATATGCCAATTAAAAAGCTAAAATGGTAATAAAAATTCTTTATTTCTGTGTGAAACCCAATACACTGGAGAAATTTAAAAATCTGAGGTGGAAATTCTCTCTGTTCTAAAAAAATTCAATTAGGGTGACTGGTGTAGATTTGAAATATTGTGTACGTCTTGATTCATTCTTTGGACATTCAATAGTAATGTGTTTGATAGATGTGGTACATCAGCATAGCATGTAACATGCATAAATGGCTATAGCAAAAAAATGGCTATATGGACGTATTCATCCAATGATGCCTTTTGATTTTATGCTTCATTTAACAAATGAATAAATTTATATTTTAATGAAGAGTGAATTATTTTATGTTCGTATTTCTCTCTTTTTTCCCCTTGAAATTAAAATGAGAGCCCCAAGCATTTTGAAATATCATGCAGTGTATAAGTAAAAAAAAAGTGTATATGTAAAACTATTGTAAAAAAAACTAAAGCAGATGTAAGGTCTCCATGTAGAAACAACATAAGAGGCTTAAGAAGTTTAAGCGTTGTAAAAAATCTTCCTTTTTTATAATCTTTTCTCAAATACTTTTTAAAACTTATTTTTGAAGATTATATTATATATATTACAAGAAATATATTATAGCATATATATTATATATGTTATATTATATATTACAGCATTATAGGAAAGATGAATTCATATTCAGTCTAACTAGAAACATCTTTCTTCTTTTCTAATAATTTACTCTCCTTCCGTTGCTCTTGTTTAAATAAAATCGTTTGACTTCTCCGGAACACATCCATGGGCTATGGGTTAAGCCCTAGAAAGAAACTTCAAGAGCACACATGGAAAAATTTCTTTTTTCTGACAGATGGAAAATCGCCTGCTACAAATGATGGATTGCGTTTCCTGCTGACGAATCTTGCAGCTGTTGATTATCCTAAGTAGAGTTCAGAAATGGCCGCCAGTTTGACCGCTAGCCTGTCCTCATTAAGAAACTAGTATCTCACCCGGACCACTACAAGGAAGTACACATTTTCTGTTTTATGACCTCCAGGCCTCTGATTCACAGTACAATAAAAATGAAGGAGGTGTGCCTACGAGCTGCGTGTCAGGTAAAACTGTGATAAGAGCAACGCTGATAGCATGGATTAACCGATAAACGAACGTCGGGATTAAAAGAAAATGATATTAGCTGAGTGAAAGGTATTTAATGATAAGGATAAAATTCTCACTCGGTGTTTGAGGAACTATAGTTTTGAGTTTCATCAGTTAATGCAGTAGACCCTCAGTAATTCGGCAGATATCAGACCGTCGGATTTATGAAAACTCCCGATTAGGGGAGGTTCATCTAAAAGAACGTATTTTAACAGGGAAGCCTATGTTTATCGTACAAAATATTATAAAATATGCAAAATAATACAGGGAATTGTACTATAAATAATTATTAAAAATATTACAAAATCTGAGAAGCAGTCTGCTGTTAACGTTGTGGCAAGGTCACTGACATCTTTATGCAGTGGCTTAATTTATTTCCCGTTCTCTATTCGCGCTTCTGAAAACGCCGAAATACTGGAGTGTCCGGCTTGAAGAAGTACCGGAACAAAGTGAGATCACTGCATGTGAAAAATATTATATTTAAATTTCTTCATCAGCTGGCATTTGTCTATACTGAGGTGCAAAAATAATAGGTTGAGATTTCGAAATAGCTATCAGTTTTTTTCATCATTAGCTCATGTGGCTGAGTGGTGCCAGTTCAAGCTTACGTTAACCGACCATTCACTTGAATTATAGACATGCCATTTGTCCTAAGCCCGGTTTCTTCCCGCCCATTTTAATCGAAAAAAACAGGCACGCCATTCACTTGTATTTAAAAGGACGCTAACTCTGAACGAAGGTAGGAGGGAGACATCTTCTTTCCCTCTCTACAGCTGCTTGTCAATCGCTCTTCGATTTTCCCGTCAGCAGATTTTAATTTATGCTACTCTCGAAGCGAGGCTTCAATCTACGCAGGGCATTGTTCTTTTCGATAGCCTCTTTCAAGGCCTCTCTGATTTTTCGTTCCGATTTCAATCCAGACGGAATTCCAACCATGGCAAGCCGTTTGGCTCATTTCCATGGATTTTTATCGCTTTTTCCTTCTCTCGTTCCAAAATATACAGTTTGTCTGTGAAGTGAATGGCCGGCTTTACACTCATCAGGCGCTCCGCGCCAATTTAATGATGGAATCCATTGCGTATCGTATGTGACGTCGTAGAACAGCGGAAAATTCAGATGTCATATTCTGTTCCGTTTGTCATTTGACTGTGGCATCACGCAAATTCTATCCCTGGTCACTTTGTTATGATTTCAAGAAATTTTATAATTGGAAAGGGAAAAATGGAAATTTGAACAACCGTGAAATTCATAAATAATTTCTTGATTTTACCCAAAACATCCGTGGATCCCGATCCATTATTGATATTATGTATATGAATTTTGGGATCGTGGAAAACATCGGCAGCGGTTGCTTCTGTCAGATTCTTACCAACATCAAGAAGTAAAAATGATCGAGGAAGTAATATTGACTTGAAATAATTCATTAAAATTTCTTCCATAAATAATTTTCACTAAACTGCAGTCACTTAATTATTCATTAATGTTTTTATTGGCTAGTGGAATTTTACTATTTATTAGGCACGCATAAAGTGTATACATATGATAATGAAATTTAGGTATTTTTTAGATCCGAAACGGAATTTTAAAAAAAACGTAATACATACAATAAATTTACTTTCAAGATCAAACGTTCTAAAATAAATTTAAAAAATTAGTAACTAAGAAATTTAAAAAAATTTCGAAACTCAGAATTTTTTCATCGATTCAACGGAAAGGATGTTCCTTCGAAATGATGAAATTTTGATAGTTTTTTAATCACAAGGAAGAAATTTTAAGAATGGCTTTAAAATAAGAAAAAAATATTGAAAAATGAGTGATACATTTCCGTCCCTTTTTGCTACAGGCAACTTCAGTTTACTTACATTAATGTCCCGTTTTAAAGCAACATGAGGGCTATTTTGGGACGGACCTCGTAATTTTGAACCGCGGTCGGATGACAGGGACGACAACTGAGCTTGCACCCCATTTCCAAGCTTCCGCACCACACCACTGACCCCACTACGTCTGATTTACTATACAAGCATAGTAGAACCCAAGGAGCCTGAACATCTGTTTTTTATTTTCTAAAAAATTTTAACTGAATGAACGAAAACTAACAATTACGAATAAGAAATAAAGCTAATGTCCATTCCTAACTTAAAAGAAGTATATAAAGTGGTCATTAAGAATGAATACAGCACCTTAATTAGTAGAAACAAACTCAGATATCTTCTTTTTACTCTCAACTTGTTTGCCACTGTACCATGCCAATCGCCGCCTGCTCTCTCAGAACACTCATAGTCAATACTCTACTGCATTTGGTATATCAAGAGTATTTTACCGATTTTCCGAGATAATCCGAATTCCCCGGAATTTAAACAAAGGTCAGACCCAATTAATTCATATTCCTGGGGTTCTACTATAGAACAGGCCCGCATACACGGAGCACCAGGGGAATCGGGTTTCGAACTTGCAACTCTCCGGCCCAGACCTTAGCACTAGGTCATAGTGGTCCTGACATAAGCAAGAGCTGTGATGGCGGTAGAATGTTATGAATTTGAGCGGCCTGCGGTCATTTCGTTTTTCAGCATCTACATCGCACGAATGTCCGGTGGTATGGTGCGGAAGTTTGGAGAGGGGATGCCAGCTCAGGTATCGTCCTCGTCATCTGATCGCGGTTCAAAATTACGAGGTCCGTCCCAAAATAGCCCTCGTGTTGCTTCAACACGGGACGTTAATATAATAAAACTAAACTAATCACGCCAACGTCAAACGAAGACTACAAAACTTTTTAGCACAATCTTGTGAGCCAATCCGCCGACTGCAAAAAATGGGGACAGCTCTTATCTGCAAGCGAATTTGAAAACAATCCCCAAAGCAATGTTCTGAAATTTAAAAGGAACTTGATTTTAATTTGGATAAGATCGAGTGCACGGCCTTTGTGAATCAAGTGAAGGCGCAAAATTAAATTACCTTGAAAATACCGCAAAAAATATTCTCGAGGCCCCGCAAAATTAGGGGGCTCCTAGGCGGTTCCTATGACTACAGTAGAACCCCGGGAATCCGAACTAATTGGGGCTGACCTCTGCTCGGATTCCGGGGAATTCGGATTATTTGGGAAATTCGGTAAAATACTCTTGATATATACCAAATGCAGAAGAGTATTGACTCTGGGTGCTCTGTGAAGGCGTACGGGAAGAGCACGCGGCGATTCGCACGGTACAGTGGCAAACAAGTTGAGAGTAAAAAGAAGATATCTGAGTTTATTTCTACTAATTAAGGTGCTGTATTCATTCTTAAAAAACACTTAAAATACTTCTTTTAAGGTAGGAATGGACATTAACTTTGTTTCTGATTCGTAATTGTTGTTTTTCCTTCATTTTTCAGTTAAAAATTTTCAGAAAATTAAAAAAAGGTGTTCGGGTTACCGGGGTTCTACTGTATTTGATAATCTGTCTCAGGCACCAGCACATGCATATGTAAAAACTCCTGCGAGGTATTCAAGCCAGGGAGTTTTCGCACTCGAAACCAAAATGCGGTCAATAGACCACCAAGGTACCCTAAGAAGGGTGTAATTATCGTACCGCGCATTTCAATGAAGTGATGATGAGTTTGGTTTCAGTTTGCAATGTTCCGAAGCATCTCCTGCTGAGAAAGAGCCCTGATCACAGACCACCCACATCCAGGTCTCGCATCTGTCTCATCGAACATGAAGGAACATGAGTCGTTTGGAAAGAGTGCGTTCGCTTTCCAAACGGCTCATATTCCTTCCCGACATACAAAATCATTCCCTTTCGAAAACGTTTCCATGGGCTTCCCGGAAAGCTAATTTACTTATGCGTTGTCATCTTGGAGTCTTAGCTTACATTGAGTCCTGTTCGTTTTTGGAACAAAGCTCTTAATTTTGAACCGGGATGACGACGACTCCATTAGGAGCTATTGTTGACTCAGGAACAGAACAAACTATTTTACTTGAAAATTTAAATTGTATCTTTTTTTTTTTTTGGCTATTAAACTTCTTTTCGGGGGCTTGAATTCGAATTCCAATAAAAAAATAACATAAATATAAATATTTATATTATAATAAATTATTTGAATTATTTGAATATAAATATTTCTGTCTGATTATTCAAAAATCCTCATAAATTGCTCTAACTTATGTGATAAAATATATTTACTGAAGTGTTAGCAAATCGAATTACATATATATATTTTTTTAAAGTAGTTTTTTAACCTTTAGTAAGAGAACTTACTTTTGAAATGCCCCGCGCCGTAGCTGCTAAGACAACGCAGTTAAAAAAAATATGGCGCGTATTATTCAAAGGGAACACAAAAGCACACGCTGCGAGATGATTATTTTCAATCAACTCATTTGCAGTTACTCACACGATATATATTTCAACAATTGTCTTAATAAACTAGAATCTAGAGGTTATGAAAGAAGTCACTATAGAAAGTTTCTTTTCTTGTATAATTTTTAAAAATTTTTGGCAGGCAAGGTATCATTTCAATTACTTAGATCGTAATTTTATTGCACCCGTTGTGTGAATTGATGCGCTTAGTGGAGTCCTTTCTTGTTCCTCCCTCAAGCACACCCGCCGATTTGCTTCTGGAATCCACTGCGCATCTTGCAGGAGGAAAAAAGGACTTGACACCACATCACAACGTAACACATCGTGCATTTTTTATTTATTTACAACCCGCCCCGGCCCAGCCTACCCAAGAGGGTGTAAGGCCTTCCACAGGCCGGAGGGGAAACTTTTATTGGATGATAGAAACAAGCACTTTTTATTAGTTGATATGCGCAGGTATATCTGTCATGTGAATGTGATAGCACGCAACGTTATTGTACAGTAAAATTTCCATGAACCGTCACCGCCTTGACCACTTAACACCACCGCATACCCCCGAACACAACACGTGATCTAAAAACACATAATTATTACATAACATGATTATATATAAACAGAGAAGAATATAATGAAAAGTACATACAGGGTTACAATCCGAGTATAATATAAAATATACAATATAACAGGAATAATCAGATGAGTGCAGTGAAACGGTAGAATGTTACCTCAAGTTACAATGTTTCTTATAGTTGCAGCTTCATGATTCGGGGCTGTTAGTGTTGTTCGATGCGACGAAAAAGAAGAATAGAAAATGTATTAGAACCGGTTACATTGATGATTATCTCAAAAATTGTGGGAATGGTTCTTGTATTCTCTCTTGTTACTTTTACTTAGGGATCGCTGGAATATTAACTGAGAGTTGCTACTCCAGGATTGGCAGTGATGTGAAGGGTGAATTTTTCAAATGAATTACGGAAGAAGATTTGGTGGTGGCTGGTTGCTGTTCTTAAGCTAGTGTGCTCTGCTGCTCGACCGGGTATTCATCGGATTTCTGGTTCCGGGAGGTGAATCTGTGGAAGTGTCTATTTTTAGGCTGGAGTCTGTGACGGTGTTGTATTTTGACTTTTAATTAAGTCTTCGTTAGTCGCTAGGAATTTGATGAGACGATCTATATTTCGTCTTGAGAGTTTGCTGGATGCTCTTCCACCAATGGACAATGAATTGTGGGCTTGGTTCCTTGTGGTGATATGATAAAGTTAGTGGACATCTCGTTGTGTAGTGAAGGGGATTTCCTGTTTCCCCACATCCGCAGTGCAGAATGGAGTCTGAATCTCTTTAGGTAGCTGGGGAAGAGCCCATGGGCAGTGTCGAATTGGGTGCATTCTCTGGAC